>JAJLSQ010000111.1:0-24187 GCA_030567715.1 Nakazawaea wyomingensis | reverse complement strand
ATGGATGATCGATTAATAGATAATATGAATGACAAATTAGAAATGAAATTGTCTCCATATAAATGGTGAAGACAGGACAAAAACAAAAACCAAAATAAAAAAAATCAAAAAAATTAAAAATTAAACACACAAATTCCTTGCAAATTAAACAAACAAATAAACAAAATAGAAAAGATAGATATATATATATATATATCCAACAAAAATCAAATGATAATACAAAGTAGAAGCGACATTAGCATAATTGTGGGGAAAGAAAAAAAACCTAAAAAATTGAGATAAAAATTAACAACCCATTGACAAAAAAAAACAAAAAAAATTAAAACACCTGACAAGACAAGATAAATAATAATCAACAACAACAACAACAACAACATGAGATTTGGATGGTTGGAATTGAATTGATGATTGAAACAATTTTAAAAAATGTTTATCTATGATGGATTTAAAAAAAAAATATTTTAATTTTTTAAAAATCAGGAAAAAAAATCATTATGAATGTCCATTACCATTATCATCAACAACTCCTGAATTTGAACTGTTATTGGTGGCCGTAGTTGCTACTGCTGCTGTCGTCGTGGTAGTTGTGGTGTCGGTGGGATTGGAATTGCTTACAATACCATTACCTTGTCCTCCAACAACACTACCCGGACCACTTGTTGATGCACTACCACTTGAATCATTGTTATTATTATTATAATTATTATTATCTGTACCATCTGATCTCAATTTTTTACCACGACCTCTAATACCACGATTTAAATTCTTATAAGTTGATGTGAAATATTTTAATAAATTTTGTTCATCATATGGTAAATTTTCAATTTTAAAAAGTATATCTTCTTCATTTGCACCACCTAAATCTGCCAATTTTTTAGTCAAATTATTTAAAGTTTCTAAATGAAATCTATTTTGATGACTTTTTAAATTACCCAATTGAGTAAAAGATTTGGTACAATCATCTAAATGACATTCAAATGGTTTTAAATTTTGATGTGTTAACTTATGCAGTTGTAAATTACCCTTTCTACTAAATTTACGATCACAAATATCACAATTAAATGGTTTTTCACCAGTATGAAGACGTAAATGTGTTCTTAAATTTCCACCTTGTGTAAATCTTTTACCACAAAAATTACATTGATATGGTTTATAACCAATATGTGATCTAACATGAACTTCTAAATGAGTAGATTGAGTAAACTTCTTTGAACAATAAGTACATTGATAATTTTTCGATCTTGCTAAAGTATGTTTCTCAACACCTCCAACCAAATCAATTGGTTGAGGTACAACTCCATTATTTTGATCGGCCAAGATGGATCCATCTTCACCACGTGGAATTGTCTTATTTATACCTTTATTACGAGCTTCAATCACCAACATCAATTGATCAACTTTTGTTGCACCCAATAATGGTCTTCCATCATCTGATTGCATCACTTGTTGCAGTGGTACCAATCTATGTTCATTACTTTGGTTTTCTGGATTTTGCAGTTGTTGTTGTTGTTGTTGTTGTTGGGTTGATGATTGAGGTGGTAATTGTTGATGAGGATGAGAATCTTTACCAGATTCTGGAAATGAATAATTATTCAATTCTGGTTTCGATTTTTTTGATTGTCTCTTTAGTTTCTTCTTTTCATCTTTTATCAGTGTGGAATTACCATGTTGTTGTTGTTGTTGTTGTGATTGTTGTTGTTGTTGCTGCTGCTGTTGTTGTTGTTGTTGGCGTCTTTGTTGTTCGGCTGGATCAAATAGATTACTGGATGGATATCTCCCATTAGGCATATATGCATTGGTAGATCCATTTCTAGCATTTGACTTATATGTTTGTTGTTGTTGTTGTTGTTGTTGTTGTTGCAGTTGAAAATCTTGTTCTGTGAAATTTGGTATATGATCTAATAAATCACCATTATAATTCAACAAACCTCTTATCGAATCTCTTTTCAAAAAATTATCGAAATCATTTGATGAATCGTTAAAAGGTAATATACTTAATTGTCTAGGTCTATTGAAATAACTATTTGATCGTTGACGCATAGGACCAAAAGTATCCAATTGATCACTTGGACGCCTGCTATTTGACAAGGGATCAATCATATCCTTCGAGTTGACTCCTGGTGTTACTGCTGATGCCGAGTTCGGATGTATTTGTTGTTGCTGCCCCTGAGGTATAGCAGCGTTTGGATAATCGTAATATTGACCTTCTGTGGAATAAGTACGATGGTTATAATCATTTGGTCCATATATATTTTCTTGTGTATGGTTAGCTGGATGTGCTCCTGCAGGCACTTGTGGTGATGAGGATGAATGGTGATGCATATGATGATGAGGCAGTTGTGTTGGTGGATTCATTGGATGTGGTAAAGTTTGTGAGTGCAGTTGTTGTTGTTGCTGTTGTTGTTGGGTAGAAGGAGTATATTGATGATATTGCAGCAGCAGCAGTTGCTGTTGTTGTTGTTGTTGTTGGGATTGTGCCAGTGGCAGCGATGATGGATAATTTGGATTTGGAGCAGATTCACTGTTAGTTCTAGAATTATTAAAACCTGTAAAAAACTGAGATATTGATTCATTTCTAGGTAAACCTATACTTGATCTATCAGAAGGATAACCAAGGTTTGACGAAGAAAGATTATTGTTTGGATTATTAACACTTGTTCCATTGGAATGTTCAATGATTGATCCCTCTCTCATCATTGGATACAATAGAGAAGAGCCTCTTCTTGACACGTTGAATGCACTGCCTTCATCAGACATTGAACCAACTCTGATAAAAGACGAAGGAGCATCATTGGGGTTACTCGTTGGATTCGAGGTGGGATTGTTGTTGGACGACGACGACATATTGTACATTGTGGACAGTAGCTTATGTGATCAGGGGGTTTTTAGCTTGATGGATTGGATAAATTTGAAATTGATCGGGTATTGCTCAGCGTATAATTTTTTTTTTTCTTTTATTTTTTTTTTGGTTTCTTTTCTTTGGTGATTGTTTTTTTTTTGTTTTTTGTTTGTGTGAGAAATTCCTAATGGGTGGCACTCACACTTTAACACACACACAAACCAAACAAACAAACAAAGTAAGTAAGTAAGTAAGTAAGTATGCGTGGTTTTAAAATGAGATAACGACACACAAAATATAGATGTATCTATTGTATAATGAGAATAGACTAGAGTAGAATTTAATAGATGATATCTATATATAATTGATGTTGTATCGTTCTTATGATTAGTTAGTATCATATCATCCATCCATCCATCATATTATTTTTATTATTCTTTGTTCTTTCTTTGTAATTGCTTAGCAAAGTAGTGTATAATTGACACTACTATTCCAAATGCAGTAATAGATAAGGAGATACAGGGGCTGTAGACTGTGTTTGGTGCATCTATGCACGACTATGGTTTATTCTTATAAATTTTATATTGATTACAACTAATATGATTATAATCAACTTCCCATTTATTATATATATAACACAAAGAGAGAGATATTTGATGATTATTTCTACAATTGACCTTTACATTACTCAATAACAAATAACATTCACCACCAATCTTCAATCCATCTCTCCTTTCTATTCTCTGTGTAGATTTTTTTTCTGTTTTTTTCACAAAATTTTTTTTTTTTTTTTTTTTTTTAAAAATTTTATAACTTGAGAGAGAAAGAAGGAAAAGGGACTGGGCTACGAGTGAAATATCAGCTTCGTCAGCATACAACAATAATCATTACAACGCTACTAAAATGAGTTCAGACGAAATCATTGACCAAGAGATGAAGGATGTCACTCCGGAACAACAACAAACCATGGAAGAACAAAATACACAACTGCTGGACAACATTGAAGTAGATGAGGAAGAAGAAGAAGGGGAAGAATTAGATTTAGAAAAGATAAAATTATTACCTGGTTCTAGTGAAGATGGTACTGCAGCATCTTTCCAAATTGCTGATGAAGATCATACTTTGGGAAACTCTTTAAGATACTTGATCATGAAAAATCCAGATGTGGAATTCTGTGGTTATTCTATACCTCATCCTTCTGAAGCTAAATTGAACATTAGAATTCAAACTTATGGACCAACTACAGCGATACAGGCTTTCCATAAAGGATTGGATGATTTAGTCGATCTTTGTTCTCATATCGAAGATACTTTTAGTGAAAGTATTGCAGCAGGAAATTTTGCCTCAGAGGAACCATAGAGAAAGAAGGAGTTTGTTTGAAAATGGGGTTTTTGATCTCATTGAAAACTTTTTTTGTAGAATGATGAAAAAGAACATCATCAACAACAACTATAACAAAATCATGTGTATACTAGAATCAATGAATCATATAAAAAAAGTTTTAAATGCTTTTGATCCTTTAATAATTGTAGGTATAATCTCCTAAATTTATTGATATCTCTATCTATGGAGATGAGAGAAAAGGCAAGGGGCAAAACAGCTTAGTGTTACCCTACCCTGGGCGAATCAACTATATAATAAAATGCTCTTTTTCTAAAAACACACAGTTTGAATAAGCTTAGATGTCTCTCGATATAATTCAAGGCGTCGCAAACGCTTCACCCATTTTAATGGCACAACTACATTATGTTTGTCTTCTACAATGTATAAGTATTATTATTTCTCTCTTTACTCTTTATCTCATCTCCTTTTCTTCTTGGGGACAATAGGGGCAAAACGAAAGAAAGAGGAAAAAAAAAAAAATTTTTTTTTTTTTTCTTTTGAAACAAAAAAAAAATTCCAGATATAAAGAAAAAAGGATATC
Source organism: Nakazawaea wyomingensis (assembly GCA_030567715.1). Taxonomy (NCBI): domain Eukaryota; kingdom Fungi; phylum Ascomycota; class Pichiomycetes; order Alaninales; family Pachysolenaceae; genus Nakazawaea; species Nakazawaea wyomingensis. The sequence continues at coordinate 19,424 of JAJLSQ010000111.1, read as the reverse complement.
CTTTTAAAACAAACACTTTTTATACTCCTTTTAATTAACAAAGACAAAACATATTTTCTTAGAAATCAATCATGTCTTATAACGATAACAGAGGTGGAAATAGATCCTTCAGTCACGGTGGCTCATTCCAAGGTAGAGACAACAACTACGGAAGAGATAATTTCGGTGGTTCTAGAGGTGGAAGTGGTGGAAGATTTGGCGGTATGGGAGGTGGAAGATTTGATAGAAATGGTGGTGGTGGTGCTTATGGTGGTGATTCATTCGGTAATAACTTGCAAAAACAAGATTGGGATATCTCCAAATTACCAAAGTTTGAAAAAAACTTTTACAATGAACATCCAGATGTCACTGCTAGATCTGATGCCGAAATTGAAGCTTTTAGAAGAGAGAATGAAATGACCATCAGTGGTACAAATATTCCAAAACCAATCACCAACTTTGACGAAGCCGGTTTCCCAAACTATGTCTTGGAAGAAGTTAAGCTGGAAGGCTTTGACAAACCAACTGGAATTCAATGTCAAGGTTGGCCAATGGCCTTGAGTGGTAGAGATATGGTTGGTATTGCCGCCACCGGTTCAGGTAAAACGTTATCTTATTGTTTACCAGGTATCGTTCATATCAATGCTCAGCCAGTTTCAAGACCAGGTGATGGTCCAATCGTTTTGGTTTTAGCTCCAACAAGAGAATTGGCTGTTCAAATTCAACAAGAATGTTCTAAATTTGGTAAAACTTCTAGAATTAGAAATACCTGTGTTTATGGTGGTGTTCCAAAAGGTCAACAAATTAGAGATTTATCTAGAGGTGCAGAAATTGTCATTGCCACTCCTGGTAGATTGATTGATATGTTGGAAAGTGGTAAGACCAATTTGAGAAGAGTTACTTATTTGGTTTTGGATGAAGCTGATAGAATGTTGGATATGGGTTTTGAACCTCAAATCAGAAAAATCGTTGACCAAATTAGACCTGATAGACAAACTCTTATGTGGTCTGCTACTTGGCCTAAATCTGTCCAAGCTTTGGTCAGAGATTATTTGAACGATTACATTCAAGTTACCGTTGGTTCTTTGGAATTATCTGCTTCTCATAATATCACTCAAATTATTGAAGTTGTCACTGAATATGAAAAGAGAGATAGATTGATAAAACATTTGGAAGTTGCCATGGAAGATAAAGAATCTAAAGTTTTATTATTTGCTTCAACAAAGAGAACTTGTGATGAATTGACCAAATATTTAAGAGATGATGGATGGCCTGCATTGGCCATTCATGGTGATAAACAACAAGCTGAAAGAGATTGGGTTTTGAGTGAATTCAAATCCGGTAATTCTCCAATCATGGTTGCAACTGATGTTGCTGCAAGAGGTATTGGTAAGTTTAAATTTTTTTCAATTTTTTCCCTGTTGTTATTCAATAAGCTTCAAAAAGCTATTTTGAGTATTGAATTAGTATAATGAGAGGAAGGAAAAAAAAGGGCGAGAAACTGTATCGATTATTATTAGTATGATCACAGTTTCTTGGCTTTTATTACTACTAACTGTGAATTTAAAATTCACTACTGAATGAGTTTTGCTTTGAAGGGAAATTTTATTTTACTTCAAATCTTTTTTCTCGATGAAAAAAACTACAATCTTTGTCAGTTATGTTGACTGCTGGAACATGATCAAAATAGAATGGTTATATTTTATTTCATATTTGCTTTGTTTCTATGAAATTGATGGCAATTGAATGAGAAAGAATGGAAAAAATGAGGAGTTTTCAACTTTTTTTTATTATTATTGATTTTACTTCGCATTATATTCATAATTTATTATGAGTCTATACTAGCTTGTGAGATTTTTTTTCACATATCTCATATGGTGATTCATATGAGTTTATGTTTTGAGAATGCTCCAATAGCCATGAAATAGCTAATGCGATGGAAATTTATGTCCAACTCCTTTTGCGATATTGATTGCACTACTTTCGAATTATTGCTCATTTGTTTTCCAAAATGATTGATTTTCAAGGACATTTTTGAGTTCAAAAACTTCACTCCTTCTATCAATGTTCCTGTTATTAGTTTTCAACATATTTTAGTCAAAGTAATTGTGGTTTTGCAATTTCCACTTATCTTCTTTTGTTTTTTTTTTCTGTGTTCTCTTTTTCTTTTACTTTCCATTTTATTTTTCAAGTTCTTATTTCCAGTGGTAATAATAACATCAACATATGGAAGGAATGATTAAGAATTTGAAAGTCGATCTGAGAAAGACAATGAGACCATTTTGAAAGAAGATGCATAAAAGAGGTGTGGGGAAAGGATTTTCTATTATCACAATCAATTGAAATTAGAAAATCTCATTCAGTAGTAAAAACTATATTTGCAGTAATCTTCAGTATTTGTTTTTTCTGGGTTACTTTTATCATTATATTTATTTATTTATTCATTGGATTCAATTATGATGAATTTTATTTACTAACAACAAATAATATTTTTTTATTTTAGATGTCAAAGGTATCAATTACGTCATGAACTATGATATGCCAGGTAACATTGAAGATTATGTTCATAGAATTGGTAGAACTGGTAGAGCTGGTGCCAAGGGTACTGCTATAACTTTTTTCACTGAAAATAACTCCAAACAAGCTAATGAGTTGGTCACCATTTTGAGAGAAGCTAAGCAACAAATTCCAGATGAATTGCAGCTGATGTGTAGAGGTGGTCGTGGTGGATACGGTGGTGGTTACGGTGGTGGACGTGGTTACGGTGGTGGTCGTGGTGGCCGTGGTGGTCGTGGTGGTCGTGGTGGCTTTGGTGGTCGTAGTGGAGGATATAGATCATCTGGTTCCAATGATGCTCCACTCAGCAACAGAAGATTTTAATTTCGATTTACTACATCCATTGTCGTTGGAGATTAATATATAGATACAACACCAACCAGTTGTTAGTTATTATTATTGTGTCACTATTATTATTATTATTATTATTATCGAGGCTTTTATATAGGTGTTTTTATTTTATTTGTCCAAATTTTTGTCTTTAGTTTTAAATAATGTTTTATTTTTTTATAGATGGATGGGATATATATAATAATAATCGATCTACTTTATTCATGAAGACTGTATTGGGTGTATGGTATGTCCCCATTCTATGTATAGGTATATGAACCATATATCTCTCACATATCTCTTTGAAAAGTGAATTGACCAATAACTAAATAAATAACGCCAATTTTTCAATCCCAACCATCACCCCAACCAGAATCATCTTGATCTAATTTCAAATCCAATTTCAACTTTGAAGTTTTTGGCTTGGATTGTAATTTCAAACCTATATTGGATCTTGTTGTTGGTTTCCCATTACCGTTACCATTATTATTACCGTTCAGTCTTGTTGTTGTTATTGGTTGTTTCGGTTTGGACGTTGTATGCAGAACAGGTTTTGAAAACGTAAACTGTTCATCATCTTCCTCCTCTTCACCTTCATCATTCACTTCGCCCCAACCATCATCCATATCTTGTATCAATTCATCAATTTCCTCTTCATCTTCCTCTTTAAACTCATATTCTTCAACTGATGGTTGTGCATTTGGTTTGTTGTTGTTATTGTGGTGGTCCCATTTGAAAGTTGAATTCTCGTCTTCCACTGGAGGTGTGGCAAACCTATTCAAGTTTCCCCAACCTAATGTCGTATCCGACAACTTGTTACCTAAATTAGTCACGTCTGTGGATTGTTCATCGTCATCCATGTCCAGGGGTAATTTGGCCAGCTCTTTATGGATGATCTCCAAGAAGAGTTGAAATATCTTTGAGGCTTCTTGTCTAACTTTAAAAGATTTGTCGAGTAAAGATGGCAGAATGGAAGATAATATCCTTGAAGCAATGATATCGGGTGTGAAGAGATCTATACAAGATCCAAAGGCAACAAGAGTCGATAACCTCGTGGGTAAGAAAGGGTCTTTGATCGATTTGTTAAAAGCAGTGATCAATATCGTCAGTCTAGAATTTTTGTTCATCAAATGGGCAATCTTACTCAAACATATCACCACATTGGTCCTTATGGTCTCTGATTCATCATTTTGTAATTTAGCCAAATATCTCAATAATTCATTGTTCAACTGTCTATCGGTCAAATACTCGGCAATAACAATCACACTCTTCAAAGTCTCCTCCCTTATTGCCAGATTTGTATCATGGAACCCGGTTACCAAATTTTGGAAAATTGTATTGTTAATTTCATTCTTGTCCAATCTTTCGATAAAACTGGGTAATGAATTCAACAAGATCATACGAATGGCTCTATCAGGTTTTGTAAAACAGTTGAAAATTATTGGTTTGATAAGTTTGTTGAATTTTGTCGAATCTAATTTGATGGTTTTCTCCATTTGTAAAATATGAAGTAAAATTCTTGAGATCAATTCCAGTTGTTGCAGCTGCAGTTCATTAAATTGATAGAATTGAATCATTAGAGGTAATAATCTATACTCTGCAAATCCAATGGGGTAACTTTTCAAAGTTTGAATCATCTTATCAAAGATCTCCAATTTTTCCAATTCGGTAGATTTGAAATCCAACTCTTGTAAATCGTTATAATTCTGTATCGACTCGATCTGGAAAAATGAGTCTTCACCTTTCCTCACAAACAGATCAACCGTGGCTCTGGTAGTTATAGAGTCGCTGAGCAATTTCTTGACACCACCTTGTAAAGATCGTGGTATATTTTTCAAAAAATTATTCACCATACTGACATCTACGATTGGTTCATTGTCATTATAAACTTGCAAGATCAAACATCCAAATTTGAACGAATCAAACTTGAACCCAGATTTCCCTCTAGTCAACACATCCAATTTAGCATTGACTTCAGGAGGACCAATATTGGAATTGAAAGTCGGAAGTGATCCTCCTTGTAAGAGTAAATTCTTATCCAGATCGTTCAAATTCGTCGCTATTTCAAATCCACCCAATTTCCACTCACCACTCTGGGTGACAAATATGGAATCAATATTGACCTTACCATGTACAGTTTGAGCATCTTGATTTATGAATTTCAATGTCTTGGCGACGTTATAAACCCCTAATATTTTGGAATCATTCGAATCAACGAATTGTTTCAATGGTTTGACCCGTTCGGTGATCATGTATAACATGGTATCATTCTCAATCATCTCGACCACTTTAACCACACCGGGGAACTTGATAATGGACTGTTTCCTGGAACCATTCAGTGCAAACTTGTAAAAACTGGTGTGTTGTTTGTCAAATTGGAAAATTGATACCGGTGAGTTATCATTTTTAGAAGTTCCATCGTAGATCTCCCAGATGTTTTCCAATTTCAGTACAAAATCTCCCTTGTTGTAAGGAATCAGTTGCCCCGTTAAGGAACTCAAAGTCTTTGCTATAAAATTCATTTCTTCTTTCTTCAAATCAGTCACTCCCTCCCTAGTATGAAGATTTTGTTTCTATTCGATTCCCGTTCGGTAGATGAGGTGTATGTTTTTTTTTCTCTTTGATTGATGTTTTATTTAAAGATTTTTTGTTTGGCGTTTTGTTGTTTCTTTGTTTTTATTTTCATTTTAAGCGCGGGTCATGGTACAAAAGTGAAAGTGAAAGAAACAATTTGTCATGAGATGATGATGATGATGATGATATTTATCTGAACAACTGAGGATACTTGTGTGTTTGAAGAACTGGATTTTTAAGTCAAAAAGAATTTCTATAATGAATGAATGAATTTGTATATATATATATTTTTAGATATAAATAATCCTAAAAACCCTCGTTACCGTTGAAACCAACAAAACCAGTCAATAAGAAAATCTTGAAATACTTCTTCTTATGAATCTCATTAGCCCAATTCCAAGCACTGGTCAATCTACCATCGATACAAGATCCACTCCCGTAGAAGTCATTGGTACCACTACCATCGAATGCATAGCTGAAGAAATCTTGTAAAATGGTCATCTCCAAATCTTTCAAAGAACCAAATTCAGAATCGATGTAAACCTTCATATTGGCGTCCTTATACAATTCATCAATCTTGATCAAAGTTAAATCAATAGGAATCAAGATCCTTGGAACTTGGATGTACTTGTCCAAAAAAAACAAGGAATTTGGCACTGTATAATCTCCCAAATGTACCACCGAACTTCCAATCCATTGCTTTGATTGTCTTTGACATTCATCCAAGATCTTATACATATATCTGGACACTTGTGGAGAAGGTTTGACCCTATTTAAACCTTGTCCTGTATTTTGTAACTTGTATAAAGTTGGTGATAACAAATCATCGTCCAGTAATGACCATAATTTGATCATTTCTCTCTGGATCAAAGACCATAGTTGTAAAGATTGGTAAACGTATTGGTATTGCTTTTGATGATCGTGGGTCAATCTGGCACCTTTGACACCAAATTTGATATTCAACTGGTATTTCTCTATATGTTCAAATTGTTCTAATCTTTTCAACATTCTAATAATTGGTCTTCTATTGGTGTTAATATATGAGTTGAAATCCCCAACCGAGTATAATACTTGACAAATCTCATCTTTGGAAATTTTCCTACTACTATATTTCAAAGAGATTTGTTTTATTGCCGATTCTTTAGATTTGATCTCCCTCTCTATCTGATATCGAGATTTCCCCACCGGAGATATATCTGCTGTTGCATTAACCATCAAAACTTCATCGAACATGGCCATCAGATTTGGATCTTTCTGTTCCAAGTAAGAATAAACGGTTTTAATTGGAGTGTAGAGATCAAACTCCATATATTCCTTGATCTCAGGTAACCTTGAATCCATAACCATGTACATCAACTTACCGAAATTATCACGCAATTTCTCCGGGTTCATGATCTTGTAACGTCTTCCAATTTCAAAGATTTCTTTAAAGAAATCTTGATTATCTTCGAAATTTTTGTCATCAATCAAAGAAGTACCCTTGTTGAAATCAGTTGAAATCATTAATCCTATCAAGATGGAACAAATCTCTTTCAATTGTACCACAATTCTTCTCAGTTTCGAAGTATATGAAAGGATATCGATCTTATCTGTGTATTGAGATACGTTTAAAGCAGCTTCCAACAACCGGAGTAATTTCCTCTCTTCATAAGTCAACCTCATTGGGATATATTTGATCTGCCTTTTGATTCCATTCAAGATGGTTTGTTCAACACTCTTGTTCTGCAGTTGATCTTGTTCATTTTCTTCATCATCTTCTTCTTCATCTTCACCATCAACGATATTACCACCATTTTGGTTTTCATTTGCAGCTTCCTCGATCAAATGAGTCTTGACATCCTCAGTCTTGTGATTTTTACGTTTACCATTCTTATGAATCATCAGGAAACAGGGTTTGCAAAAATGTTCGAAACAATCATTACAATAGATCTCTGTTGGCATGTCCCGACATTCAATGCAGTAATTGATATCGATTTCCTCTTCCTCTTGGTCATCTGGAGTAGTTGCAGGTGTCGTGTCCATGTTGTCGTCTATGTGAAGATCAACATCATCGGCTTGACTACCCAAGATCTGTTCCAAAGTCAGCTTCTTATCCTGATCTGACATATCTCTGTTGTATTCGTTATTTCCTGTATCCGTTCTCTCTCCTGGTAGAGATCTCTCTCTCTCTCTCTTTTCAGCACAGCAAAATCGATCTCATTTGCTTTTTGGTGTTTGTGTGCACGTCTTCCTCACAACAGATGCAGACTTCCTATAGTGGTAATTGCCTATTGCAGATGCAAATAAGCTTGATTTAGAAAGGAAGTGAGGGTCCCCCAAAAAAAACGTTTATAATCAGTTTCAGCCTTTAGGAGGAGTATGGTTACGATTTTTACTATAGAGAAGATATCTCGATAAAGGAGTCTAAATAGATAAAATAGATGATGGAGAAAATCAATAGCATTAGGCAAGATGTATATAATAATAATAATAATAAAAACGATAAATAAATAGCTTACAATTCAGCTTGCCCCCTTTAATCTCCCCTCATCTTTCATTTAAATATATTCCCCTTTGACTTTATCAAATAAATTATTCCAAAATCACTAGTCAAAAACAAAAAGCAAAAAAAAAAGAGGTCAGTAACTTTCAATCCCAGTCACAAATCAGTATTCATATCATCTCAAAAAACTATTAGATTAATAAAATAAAAAACTTGGGGTGAAATCAAGGTTGAAGAGTAACAATATATAATAATAATTAAGACAAAGGAATAAACAAACAAACAATTGAAGAGGATGAGTGAAAAACAAATATGGATGATTTGGATTAAGATGGAATGAGAAAAGGGATCAAGTTCTATTTCAATGTTTTTGTAGTTGGAAGATGGATCAACTGTTTTTGCTGCTAATATTTGATATCATTATGGCAAATAATAAACCAACAGCAAAGTTTTTGGGAAGGATTTGAAAATGAAGATGAGTTGAATAGGGGAAAGGGAAACTAAAAAAAGCAAGTTATAGAGCACAGATGATGAACAAATACAAATGATTTTTTATTTTGATTCTTTTCTTGAAATCATTTTTGACTCATAAAGTAATAACCTACTCCAATCAAGATAACAACAACGGCCAAGATCAATGGTAATTGACTACCATCTGAACTTCCAGAAGATGAAGATGAAGATGAACCTTTAGACTTGGAACTGGCAATAGATGCAGGATCAAGAACACCGATGAGCAAACCTTCCAAGATCTCTCTAGCATCATCAGAATGTCCAATATCGTCAAATGGACCTGTTGCATCGGTTCCAGCACAGTCGACAATGACTTCTTCACCACCTGGATGTTCGTCGAGGTAGCTGGAGCAATCATATACTTTGTTATCGATCACCATCCACAAATCATCAGAGGTGTTGTGTTTCTCTATCTCTTCAAATGTGTATACTGTTGTCATTTTTTTCCTTGATCTTTTGTAGAAAAATTAGTTATTGTATGTAGTGATGTGTGAACAGTTGCTTCTGTGGTATAAGTGAGTGCTTGTGTATATGAGTGTATATATATAAATGTACAACTTCTTATATTAACTATATGATTTTTGATTAGACAAAGAAGAAGAGATAATGACAAAACAAAATGATTTCATTGAACAAAAAATAAATATTTTTTTTTTCTTGTCTGCGCTTTTTTTTTTTTGTAAACGAATCTCTTTATGTATGAGTAGTGTTGTGTGGTGTTCAAGCATTTATCTTTTTTGTTGAGGAAAAATTTACTGTAAATGGCGAAAATTGTTGTTTTTGTAAGAGAGATAGATTACCATCACGGGTTTACCTTGACTAATAAGGGTTAACAAGATCTAAATAGTTTAGTTAGTTACTTAAGTTACATCTTCCTATAAAGTATAGTCAATTCCCATCTCTTTCAATTGGGCCAGCTTCTTTACCTTTCTAGCTTCATTCTTTTTCTGCAATATCTCCCATTTACCAATCTTCCTTGCCTTATCATTTTGCAGTTGACTGATCTTTAACCAAGGTATGGTTTTAAATTTAGTGTTAGCATTCTTAAACAATTCTTGTTTCTCCTTCAGCAACAAGGATACTTTGATGATATGACCAAAGAGTAAATAGTTATTCATCGTCTCCAGGGCAATCTTAGCCACGTCGTAATTGGCAAATTCGACAAATGCATAATGTTTGGAATTTCCAGTCTTTTTGTTTCTAGATAATCTCAAATTTAAAATAGTACCAAATTGTTCAAAATATTTCTTCAATTCGTATTCTTCAAATCCTTTTGGTAATCTACCAATATATATGATACCTGTCTTCTTCTTATTATTCTTCTTGTTATTTCCCGCTTGCTTGTCCTGTACCAGATTCAATTGAGTCTTCACCTTGTGGGTTATTATGGATTTGATATCATTATTGATCTGCTCCTTTTTACTGTTGAACTCCTTTTTAGCCTCTCTAGCCTCTGTGATTTCTTCGAGAACATCATCATCATCATCATCATCTGATGAATCCGAATCACTAGGTAACTCAAACTCTTCTTCTTTGTTTTCCTTTACTTTTTCTTCATCATCATCTTCTTCTTTCTTCTCTTCCTGTTTGGTTTCAGCGATTATCTCCTTCTTCAAAGGTGATGGCTTTACAGGGGAGTTCTTCTTTGACTTCTTCTTACTTGGTGTGGACTCTGGAGTAGAAACTGGGGTCTTGGCCTTTGGACTCTGTTTAGGAGAGTTCTTAGGACTCTTTGGTTTCTGCTTGGATCTTAATCTTGTGATGGCCATCTTTAATGCTATATGTATGAATGTATATCTTTATCTATCTATATGATTTCATTATATGATCTCATCTCTCTTTTCTACTTGAAAAAAAAAAAAAAAAAAAATTTTCAGATAAAAAAAAAAAAATTTAAATTTTTTGCGCAAAGATTGTAGACTTCCTAATCAAGTAATTAATATTATTATTATAGTGGGTGGTGGAGATAAACACCACTACTTACTTTTCACAATGTAATGTTCAACAGTTGCTCCAACAATTTAAAAGTAGATCTGAAGGGTAATCCCACCACGTTGTAATAGTCACCTCTAATCTCCTTCATGAACAAAGACCCAAACCCTTGTATACGATATCCACCGGCAACTCCCATACCTTCCCCTGTATTGCAATACAACTCAATAAACTCATCACTCAATTCGGTATCCATATCGATATAAGTTGTCTCCAAATGTTCAAACATCTCATATGTAATACTCTCCTCCTTATTATCGTCATCATCATCTCTTTTCAATGATTGTTGTCCCTTCTGCTGTTGCTTCTTGACAAGTACGATCATTCCAGTGAGGACTCTTTGAGGAACACCACTATCTCGGATATATTTGATACTATCGATGTTGTCCCTTATCGATTTCGGTTTTTCAAAGATTCGACCATTACATTCGACAACGGTATCCGCAGATAATATGATCTCTGGCATTTGTTTCATTAAGCGATGGTAATCCTGATACAATTGCTCCTTCACGGCCATTGCCTTACCACGTGCCGTTTCAATCACATATTGTTGTGGTGTGTACTCAGACTTGTCCAAATTCTCTTCAAAATCAGAGGCCACCACTTCAACGTTGGGTATCCCCAAATTCCGTACAATCTCAAGCCTACGTGGAGAAGTTGATGCCAATACAAATTTCTTGTCTGATAAGTATCTGAGTAAAGGGTGATTGAATGGTTTGATGGACATCGATTTAGTGTATGTTTTGGTTTGGGTAATGTTTTTAATAAGTAATCGGTTTTAATCTTGTTAATCTAGATCAAATTGACGTGTCTTAGGCGTAATTTTTTTTTTTTCTTTTCTACTTTTTGGTGAGCCAGAAGCGGTGGTGTAACGATGTTAGGGTGAGAATACATTAAATTATCATTTTTAATTGTAATTTATGTTGATGAAATGTTCATCAGTTTTTTTCAACTCAGAAAGCTGGCATTAATGTGAGAAGTGAACGCAGGTTAGATGATTGTAACTCTGATTTGCTTGAAGCTGCTTAACTTTTGAAGGAATATCACTAGTATCATTTCTCACACATGTGACCCGCAGAATAAAATATTAGAAAGTCGTAGAAAGCGTAATTTCACATGTATGATCTAGATATTAATCATTATGCATTATAGAAGATTTATCAGTTGAAAATCAACGAAATTTTAATCAAAAGGCTACCATTTATATAAAACCATCAAAAATATCAAGAATTAGTTGCTGTCGCAACTGCCTCTACTACTACTATTTTGAGAGTCGAGAGTTGCAACATATTGACATACCTCCATTCCACAGCTCGAGCATATATTTAGTAATATTACAACAGAAAGAGAAAAAAAAGGTGGTTGGGGCCGATTGAAACATATATATGTGGTAACAACTATGCAGGAGAATTTCTCTTAGTTCCTTATTTGGCCTGTCCCCTGTGTTTATTCTGAGTACCGAAAAGTCAAGATATAATCCATCGATCCACAAATTAACCCTGCAGTCAGACCTTCGAAAACAAATTTCAATGATTTAGTCCCATGAAAGAATTGAGTCAAATTTGGAAATTTATTTATTTAACAGTCCTCTCCAACTCCAATCTCTTTGCCTCGATCAATTTTTCCAAAAGGAATGGATTATTTGTCCTTTTCATACCTTCTGGAATCTTAGCCAATGCTTGTTTTTCTGAATTAAGTTCATTCTGATCTTCTGCTTCTTCTTCGGCATCTTCTTCAACGTCATCATTATTACTAACAACAACAGATTCTTGTTTGGAACGATCATTTCCCTTCACTCTCGTGGTAAAATCTCCTTTATGCAACAGTATGCGATCACGGGTCATGGCCACCACTTCAGCGTCGTCATTGAGGATCAATTCTGTGCCGTTCAATTTACGGTATTCACCTTGATAAAGTTGTTGATTGATGAGGAAAAAAGGGTCTTTTGTTTCTAATCCAGAGAATTGTAATGATGAAGAGTTGTACAAGTTGCTCAATTGGGAGAATCCTGTTGATTTAGACATATCGTTATTGTTGGTACCACTTGTCAGGTTCAGATCCTTGTTTGTTGTTGAGTTTGATTTGGATAATTCTTCAATCAAGCCTCTATTGTAGTATTGAGAATTTGATCCCGACTGTGAAGCAATTTGTTGCCCTCCGGGGATATCAATAGTGATATAAACTTCCTGTTTGGTGATTTTAGCGTTAGTATGAAGAAAAAGAATATTGGGATGGAATCATGAATCAACCTCAATCACATCAAACTATCATACATACAGATTTTGTCATTTTATTAACATAATTCTTTTCGAAATATATTTATAGAGCGGTCAATTCATGCCCCCTCCTCCGCGAAAAAACCGAATGAATAAGTTGAAGGTGAGAAGATCCACGGCAAAAGAGACATACTTCAAAAAAAAAAAATCACAGTCTAAGTAAGTAAATAAAAAAAGCATCAAGATCATCTGGGAAAGTGTCTTAGAAATAAGAGAAAATGGATAAAATGACAAAAAATTGTGTTGAATCAAACATAATGACAATGTATATATTGGGTATATGTATGTTTTTGTCTAAGATGAATAATTGATTGGTTGTCAAAAGTGAATCATAATTTGTTCTTTGTACTTACATCAAATTGGTCTTCCAAATCAGCAGTTGCATCTCTGGAAATTCTTTCTTGTCTTGCCTTGATATCTTCATCTGATCCAGCTTCGAATCCATGTTCTATAATATATTGTTATTTTGTTAGTAAAAAAAGAAGGGATAAAAAACCAATTTGAGACAAAAATGTAATAAAATAAGATAAAATAAACAACATACCAAAATTCCAATTCATCTCTTCCCCCTCTGTCAAGAATTCAACGTTCCCATTCATGGTCAAACTCCAATTATTATTATTATCATCATAATCGTATCTGTCCAACGAACAGGCACCGGCTCTTAACCTAATTTCACCATTGATAACATGCACCGGTTTCAATAAATCCCTTGGAGATTGATATTCGAGTAATGACATTCCCAATGCAATCTTGGTCAGTGCATGGGTAACCAATAGGACGCGTTCCACTTGTGGATAATTTTGTTCCATGAATGGTATAAATTTTTGCCAAAACAATTTACAACGGTCAAAGATATCTTGTTCACTTTCCCCATTCAATGCAGGCACCACTGATAATTCACCGTTGATATTATAATTCTTGTCTAAATTATCAAAGAATTTGGATAATAATTCGATATCGGCAGGGACTGGATGAGTAGGTCTTTCCAATTTAAACCATTCACCAATTCCACGTTCCACCAGTACTGGTAATTCCAAAACTTTGGAAATGGGTTCCGATGTTTGTAAACAACGATAAAATGGACTTGATATTATCATCTGAGGGGTGGAATCCATCAATGACAGGATATAATGGGCCAATTCAACTGCTTGATGTTCACCATGTTCCAGTAAGGGTGGGTCAGAGTCGATCCCAGTTGGAGCTGGAGGGTGTGGTGGCGGTAGCCAATTAGATCTATAGCCATGTCTTGCAATATATATGGTTTTCAACGTCATTCTGTGTCTTGTGTATTAGTGTTTACTTTCGTATAACTAAGAGATTTGTTTTGATGAAGATTTTCTTTTCTGCAGAGATCATTGAGAGGCAGCCATCAGACGGCAGGAGAAATAAATAAATAGATTATTTAGGGGAAAAGAACCAAACACCGATCATAAGAGCAAGTCCCTTGATTAAGTTTGTGATAAGATAGATGAATTAGATGATTCATCTGTTATTCATCTGTCATCTAGATTTAATAAGGCATACTTAGCAATATATAATAGACTTTTATGTATATACAAATCTCTAAACCCATTATTACCGCATCCGGAAGTCAAAAAAACCCACCCAGCTCGTAGAAATGAAAATGGAAAACAACGTAGATAGATAGATAGATAGATAGATATCACTATATATACATATACATATACCCATACAAAGATGGCACCTCCATCTACAAATTCTAGAAGAGTCAAGGGCATCTCTGTGACACGGCCCATTATATACGGTAACACTCTGACACCGATAGGTGCAATCCGCCCACCAAACATCAATCCAGATCATACCCATCATTGGACTGTATTCGTGAGAGATCCAACGGGGAATGATATCTCATACATGATCAAGAAAGTTGTATTCAAATTACATGACACTTACCCTAATCTGACAAGAAGTATCGAGTCCCCACCATTTGAAGTCACTGAAACGGGATGGGGTGAATTTGAGATCAATATCAAGATTTTTTTCGTCACGGAGAGTGGTGAGAAAAATATCAGTATATTTCATCATTTAAGATTACATCCATACCAGATCAACAGTAATGGTATGGTGGTGGAAGAAGATGCATCAGCATTGCTGGGAAACGGTGTTGCGAAGAATGTGGAGAGTATATTATACGATGAGATTGTGTTCAATGAACCAACGGATAAGATGTTTGAAATATTGACATCAATACCACGTACTTTATTGCCTATAAAATCGACAAAATCAAATCCATTTTCAAAACAATTGGAACAAGATGAATTGGATAGGTTGAATATTGCCACTGGTAAAGTTTTAAAAGAGTTGGAACAAGAACGAGAAAAGTTGACAAAATTGGAACGTCAAAAAAATCAATTGGTTATAGGTAATGTTGACTAATTTTATGTATATGAAAATATGAAAATAATGGATTTTACAAATAGATCGTGATTGTAATATCTACACGTTTCCAAATTCTATCTGTCCAAATGACAGTTTAAAGATTAAATTAATGCATGTGTACCTATATAAAGAAATAGTTTTTAACTTATTAAAAAAAAAGCTGTAAAATTATAAATTTGACTTTGAATAGTGGAAGGAAATAGTATAGATTATATATGATAAAACATAAAACATAAAATAATAATAAAAAAGAAGTAAGTAACAAACGATCAAACAGCAATAACATCAGCGGAACTATCATCAGAATCGGAAACGGAAACTTCACGGTCACGGGTAGTGTATTCATCATCGGGCATCATCATTTCTTTTGGATCAACAGAGAAATCATAATCGTGCCTTATTGGAGAAAGATCAAATGCAAAGATACACAACAAGACACCATACCAGAATGCTTCAGTCCATTCAAAACATGCACTTAAACTATCACGATCATGTTTCATATAATAACCAAAACAAACGGCAAAGATAATTGCCAAAACAATCCAAACTAATTTCAGAACAGCACTGATTAAGAATCTATTATAACCGTAGAAATTTTCATATGGATATGATTCTCTTAATAAGAAATATTGTGTAGTGTTGCAAACTGAAAGTAAAAATGCAAATGCAATAAATATTGAAACCATCGCAATATGAGCATTGTGAAATCTGTTTGTCTTAAAAATTGAACAAAAAAGTATACCCAACATGGAAAAGATTGTAAATACAATCAGCAGCCAACCTAAATTACTTTCATCTTTTCTCTTACATGGTAATAATTTTCCCTTGTATCTTAACCATTTATCAAAACATAAACTTAAAAAGAAAAAAATACCTTGAAAACCGGCACACGATATAAATAAAGGTTGTAAATTAGTAGCACCAACATCACTTATATAAACTGGAAATTGTGTGGTATCCATAAACCAATAGATTGGATGACCTTGACCTGCCCAACATGCCAACATGGCAATTAACATTCCATACCATACCACCAATGCAACAAGTGGGATTTGCCAATATTGGAATAAAGATGAGAATTTCATTTATGTATGTATATATATGTACACTTGTTTTATTCAATTAGTAATGTATGTGAATGTAATAATGAGTATATATAGATATGTATATATATATATCTATCTATCTATACAGATAAAGCAAGTAGTATATACTGTTGAGTAGATGGGATGGCTAATTGATAGATAGATGGATCAGATTAATAAAATTGGAAAAAATTATGAAAGATAAAAATAAATAAATAAAAGGACAAATATATGTGAGGGTTTAGGAAATTGTAAAGAGAAAAAGAAAGAGAGAGAGAGAGATGAGGGAGGAGGATAACCTTAAACGGGAAACGTTAATTTAGGTGTGAAAATAGAAAAGTAAAAAAAAAAGTGCACATAACCCATTGTTGCTGCGCTTTTAAACAACACGGGTATTTATCACACACACTAACACAATCCATGAAATGGCAGATATATAAAGAGGCGTAGGATTACAAAAATATCCAATGGCGTTTTTTTCCCGTAAACACTCAAGCTAGGAGAGAGTGGCTTAAAAAACAAACACTTTTACCATTGGCTATGTTATATTGTCAATAAGACAGCAGCTAGAAAATAAGAGATAGTAGGATATATATATATATATATATCCATCTACGGATATTATAAACATATATACATACATATATAAATGACAAATCAGAA
Source organism: Nakazawaea wyomingensis (assembly GCA_030567715.1). NCBI lineage: Eukaryota > Fungi > Ascomycota > Pichiomycetes > Alaninales > Pachysolenaceae > Nakazawaea > Nakazawaea wyomingensis. Next base: position 2,571 of record JAJLSQ010000111.1, on the reverse strand, counting down.
TTAAATTTTATCTCCATGGTTTAATTTTTAACGAGAGTCAGAGAGATTCCCATTTCAAAATATTTGAAATAAATATTTCATCACCTTTGCCATTTGTATATGTATATATATATATATGTATATGTTTGGGTTTGGGATATTTAACCCATAGATCGATATAATGATATACTTATCATTAATATCTATCTATCCTATCTATCTGTCTATCCTATCTATCTGTCTATCCATACATCAGTAATACAGATAGATAATACACCTCTACTACAACAATAAGTGTTTTAAATCAAAAAAAAATGAAGAAAGTTTTTTTTTTTAATTTTTAATTTTTGTTTCAAATTAGTGAGAGACAAGTAAGGTAGGGTAAAAGTATGAGTGAGGAAAGGGGTTTTAGTTATTTATTATTTTGATGATGTACACTTCTATATTTAATAATACACCTACAATATCTAAATATTTATATATGTATAAACCTTTTTATTCCTTATATAAATTTTTTTCTACCTCTTTCCTTTTCCTTTACTATATCTCTTGATATCTCAATTTGTCATAGATTACCTAATAATACAAATTTACATTTCTGAGCTCTATTAGTCTCGAATAATAAAGGTCGTGTATTCATTTCCACAAAAACCTTGTACCCACACCGAAAACGAAAAAAAAAAAAAAAAATACCAAAAAGAGATATCAAAACATTATTACAACAACAATAACAACGACAAACCAATACCACAACACAAAGATGGCACCTTTCAAGGAGGATAACTACCTAGTGATCCAGCCAGGGTCTCAATTCACACTTTGTTCGTTTGGTAGAACTTCCCCGGAGCCATTATCCTTGCCCAATTATAAGATTCCAACAAAAGTTTATTTCGATAATGATGTTGATCAATTCAAATCATCATCCAATGATGAATCTAATCTGATATATCCAATCAAACAAGGGAAAATAGTCAACATGGATGCATTTAAATTCTTTCTCAAATTGATTGTCTCATCTGTGTTGAAAGATGTCGATGGTTATACATCTCCTTCATCCATTGCCTTATCATTAATCTCATCAAATGGATTCAGTAAAGTTCAATTAGAACTGATCACTAATTATGTCTTTGAAAGTTTAGAAATTGGTGGGTTTAATGTCATACCAAATTGTCTATCTGCGTCATTTGCCCATGGATCTTTACAAAACTCATTGGTTATCGATGTTGGTTATGAAAAAATTGACATTTCCCCAATTGTTGATTATCAAAATTTAAAACATGCTAATATAACAATACCATTTGGATCACAGATGATAACGGATAACTTGTGCAAGTTGTTACCAAACTTGACCCGATCACAGGTGGAACTGTTGAAAGAGAGTGATATTTATGAAGTTTTGAATGAGGAAGATGAGAAAAATTCCTTTTTCGGTTCTGATATCTTGAGACGTGATGAGAATATAGATCAAAATAATGAAGATGATGAAGGTGTATTGGATATTGCCGCAATAGTTACTAGTGATAGAGATACAAGAGAATTGTTGGAGGAACAAACGAGGAAAAAAAATGAAGATTCAAAGCAACAACTGTCATCGAAGCAACAACAACAACAGAAACAGAAACAAAAACAGAATAGTGAATTGGAAACAAATACATTCATTATAAAAGAAGATGGTACTTCATTAGAAGTTGGAAAGGAGAGATTTCAAGGTGCTAAAGAGTTGATCGAGTTGATCTCGTTTAATTTGAAATTTGCCATTGATAAAGTGATAGATTCAAACAAGAGACAAGAATGTCTTGATAATGTAATATTAGTTGGAGCGACAACAAAAATCAAAGGTTTCAAAGATGCATTACTCGTACAATTGATGAAAGATCATTTAATTGTAGTACGTACCAATAGTCAAAGTCGGCAATCTGCTGCTGAAATGGCATTTAGAAATGAAACTGGTCCAGCATCTATAAATGCCACTGGAGGTAATAATTTGTATAATCAAGTCTTGGGATCAAATAATGAGATTTATAACGTTTTACAAGTTCCAAAATCGATCAGATACCTGAAATTCCCCGATTATTTCCCCATTTGGAAGAAACTGGGTCATTTGGAAGATTTATCATTTTTAGGTGCACAGATCTTGACAAAACAAATCTTTGGTACAGGGCATGGTAATAATTATGGAGAAACATTGTATTTGAATAGAGAGAGTTATTTGAATAATGGTCCTCCAGGTATTTGGGATGTTGCCTTATAATTTTGTTCCGTTGTTGTATTGTATTGTACTGTATGATAGATGGTTGTGTAAAAAAATTACCTACAACTATTACCAATTTGTACTATATCTTATCCATAAATATACATATATATATATATATATATTTATCGAGCTTTTCCAGTCAGCATTTGGCTCCCCACAATGCAATCCCATTCTGTATTATATATATATATAGATTGACAGAATATATATTTCATCAATTAATCTCTTTTTTACTTTCACTAATTCCAAATAAATATAAGATGAGAAATTAGTCTGATATTAAAATAGAATCTTTGGGTATATGAATTCCCTCCCCCTCTCCTCTCATACTCATATCT
>JAJLSQ010000110.1:0-18124 GCA_030567715.1 Nakazawaea wyomingensis | reverse complement strand
CTCTTGTGACTTGCACCCGTCATTGATTCATATCTCTGTTGTGAGATATGTTGATCAATTTTAGGTTCCATCAGAGGGTTAATCAAATTATTTTTCAGGGGAATTTTCAATGTTGATATCATAGGTTTTGGAAGTTGGAATTCTGAAATTTTTCCGTCAGAGGTATACCTTGATGATTTCTGTTCTTCTTTGTCTTCTTCTTGTCCTTGTTGTTTTCGTCCTTGTCGTTCATGTTCATGTTCATGTTCATGTCTTTGTCTTTGTCTTTGATTTGGTGGTGATTGTGGTGATTCAAAAGACGATGATACTTTCCCATTCATATAATAATTGTTGAGAATTGGTTCAGTATTAGTTCCAATTATTTCAGGGGTAATTACAGGACTTGGTAGTTGAATGTTTTTGGTAATAGAAGAAGAAGAAGAAGATGATGAGGATGAAGATTGATTCATATCTTTCAAGTAATCATCAATTGATATCTCATCATCATCATCATCATCATATGCGATATTGGATACTGATCCATCATTACTCTTTGTCATAACATCTCTTGATTTTGTCGTTGTAACCTCATTATTATATTGAAACAAATTCAACTTTTTATTAGTAATTTTCCCCATCTCTGATTTTTCCACCACCGGTTGTTGTTGATTATTATTATTATTATTATTATTATTCAGTATCAAATTTTTGAAAAGTTTATCAAAATCAAATTCTTTATCAATATCTCTAACTTGATTTAAATCAATTTCAAATTGAGTGAAATTTAATTCATTTAGATTATCCCAATTTGGATCTAAATTTTTGATTATTTCATTTTTTTGTAAATCAATGATATGATGTAGATAAAATATATATTCCACTGTTGATTGTAATATTGTTAATTTATGCATCTGATTTAAATTTTCTCCTGAATTTATATCAGATGTTGTTGTTGTTGTTGTTGAATTTCGTCTAGATATTTGTGAATGATTAAAATCTGTTATGGATGATGATGATGATGATGATGAATTTAAGATATGGGTACGACAAGCTGGAATGAGATATTTTAAAGCTTCAAATTCTCGATTCATCTTTATCCTTCTCTTTTTTTCAATTATTGAATGGGCAATTTTTAATTCTTGACGTTTTTTATTCAATTCTGTAGAATCCATTGATAATTGAGAAGATCTTCTTCTTTTTCTCGTTGTTGTTGTTGTTGTTGTTGACTTGATTGATGTGGTGGTTGTGTTGGAGTCAATTATCATTGGCTTTGGTGATGATGAAGATATGGTTAAGATGTTTGATGAAGAGGATGTATCATTATTATTGATGGTAAAGTTTTTAGTCTCTGTACCTTTCATCTGTATGATGGTTGTTTTAAAAACAGGTGGTGGTGGTAATCTAGTTCTACTCATTTTTTTTGTTGGTTTTAACTATAGTGTGTGTATGTGTCTATTTCTCTCTATCTAGTTCTTGAATGAAATATAAATATATATATATATAAGTCTAGAAAGAAACAAGGGTTCAGGATATAATATCAAATAAGAAGTTATTTATTACAATAGTAGGCCGAGCACGATGATGATATACATTTAGCCACACGTGCAAATATCTATCTATGCATAGACTATCGATAACACACATGAGTAGGATAAACAGAAAGATTAAAAGAGATTTGATAGATAGATATATGTGTGTGTTTAAAAGTGTATTCAACCCTCTATATGCAGTAAATTGGCGTGTGAGTGAGTGGTATATGGGGGGGGAGGGGGACGACCACCACACAAAGCACGTGGGGTGTATAAGAAAGTGTGCTCACGTTTTTTCACTATTATTAAAATAAAAGTAACGAAACGCATCATCAAGATCCACGTTTTGACGAGTGTTTTTTTTAGTATAATGATAAATTTAAATGTAGGAAATGACATGTATAATAATATTATTCTTCTATTTTCATCAACTCCATACAGATATTTTTGACCCTAGTTTTATCCCATTAATCAACACATGGTTGTACTTTAAAAGAAAAAAGTTTTGTTTTTTTTCTTTGCCCACAACAACAACTACATCATGCTATCTATCAAATTAAACTCTGTTATATAATCTGATCGAACATGATGATTTGTGAAGTGTGTATATATGGATAGATAGATTAGATTGCCAATTTTAATTAAACTACTGATAAAATGAATATTATTATAAATAATCGGTGAATTGATGAGGAAAACCGATCTCTATATTTATATATCTATCCTAATCTCATTTATTTCTTTTTGTCAAATATTACAAGATATGTATGGATTAATATGATGTAATTGTTTCATAAGTCTCAATTTGTTTGAGTAAATCAAAAGCAAAACAACAGATATAGAGATAGATTATTACAAAAAAGAGAGAAGGGCTAATTATTGTTGGTGTATGGATGGATACCACCTATACCACTTTTCTTATTTTATATAACTCAACTAATTATTTTTTTCATATTCTTTCTGTCGTTTTCTTTTATGTATTTCAGATATGTTTATCTAGAGTGATTTTTATCTCTCTTTTGTATCTGTTTATTTGTTTATTTGATGATGTCTGTAATATCTTTATCTGCTACTTGTATATATATATATATATATATGAATAGTAATTTGCTAATATATTGTCTTTGTATGTGTTTGTGTGTTTGTTTGTTATTATACGAAAAAAGAAATTTTAATTATTATTTGATAGATGGATTTATGAATTGATTACCTAAGAGTGATGTAGATATATATTATGATGAAATGTAATTAATTCATCAATCAGTTTTAACTCATAATGATATAAATCAATTTCAATGTTTAATTATAAAGATTATTATTCTAAATTATTTTCCATCAATACCAATAATGATAATAACTATTTCAAATTCAAAGAAGGGAGGACCGGATCATTTTTATTTAAAAGGGGTAATTCCATAGATTGATAGAGTATATTTGTGATCACCATTTTTTTATGATGATTCAATTTTCATTAATCAATCAGGATTTTAAATCTATTAATTAGTGAGATTTGGATGAGACTCATAATGATGATAACAGTTGTATGTATGTATATGTATGTATAAATGATCAAGTATATATTATGAAGTATAGTATAGACCTAGGTACATTGACTGTCAGATATATATATATAAGTCTGAAATGTAATCAATCAATCAATCAATCAATCAATCAACTATTAAATCAATCCCATTAATAACCATATAATATATTGTTGTAATGTTGTAATAAAGATATTAACATGAGAAGATTGATCGATCATATAGGAGTAGGGAGGGTAACTAACTCTCTTACTCTTCCTTACTCAAAGCTAACAAGAGCTGAATTTGGCCACCCAGACACACTATATATAAAGTAGTGCACTCGTGGCAACAAACCACCCGGAACGGGGAAGTACGAGGGCAGCAGGGGAAAAAAGAAACGACACCGCACACACACATTCTCTCTCTCTCTTCCTGGTGGGCATGCCCTTTTGCCCCCCTCTCTCTCTTTCTCTTTTGGATGTAGAAGAGAGGGAGTGAGATGGAGTAGAAGTAGTTGGGAATAACAAAAAGAGTAGATATATAAGAATGTATATACATATATATATATAAGAAATAGAGCAAAGGGTAATCTATTAAACATTAAGATGAAGAATAGATTTTATGAATGTATGTATGTATGCCCCTGAGGTATGGGGCAGATACAACCAACTCACACACCAAAAATGAATAGTAGGAGATGGATGGGGGCAAATAACTGAATTATTATTCAAAATTATAATAAATCTATCTCTCTTTAACTCTTTGTTCAATTCAATTCAATTCAAGTCTCTATAATACACAGTTTATATATTCTATTATATATATTTACAAGATATATACTATACTATTCCTATCCCGGTGTATATATATATACGTACATATATACGTACATAGACAACGGTGTTTGTAACAACACACAGAAGAAGGAAAAAGCAAAATTCCCATTCCAAAAGAAAAAATAATTTACACAAAAACATAAAACACTTTGTTTTAATACAAATCTACTAACTATTGTTATTTGCTGAATAATTATATAATTATATTATTTATTTATTATCATTTATTATTATTGAAATAATTTATAATTTTATCATATATACACATAACAACATCCAATCATGTCAATACCCAACTCGAATAACAGCAGTTACCACCATCATGATACCACAACGGCGCCCCAACCAATAGATATAACTTATCAACGATCTAATAATTTATTTCAAAATTCAAGATTAAGGAGAGAAAGTATTGCCCATAGTCAAGGAATGGGTGGTATATCATTTGGATCTGTCACTATTGGTTCATGGTTAAAAGATGAAGTGATGTTGTTGAACAACTATCATAATAATAATAATAATAATAATAATGGTAGTAGTCAGGGGAATAATTCACATAATCATCATAATCTGTCCAATTTTTCAAATAATAATCATAATAATAATAATAATCATAATCATAATCATAATAATAATAATACATCAGGTAATAGTCATCATCATCAATCACAACAAAATTTGAATAATCTTGGAATATCAACTTTTTCACCAAATGTTAATAGTACATCTGCTTATTTACTGAACTTGGAACTGGATTATTGTAAAGATTATTCATGTTGTGGTCAACTATTGCCCACTTTACACGACCTTTTGAGACATTATGAAGAAACACATATACAACCTTCACCTCCATTAGAAACACCAAGGGTTAGACCTATTAATAATAATATGGATACAGTATCGACAAATGATGTATTTCTTCTGCAAAATGATCTGTATCATCAACAACAACAACAACAACAACAAAATTTTAATTCAAATTTCAATAATTTCCAATTATCAAATGGTAATAACCTTCATAATAATAGTAACAACAATAACAACAACAACAATAATGGTGATTTCCAATTTGGAGCTGCTGCCCAACAAAATCAAAATCAATTACAACAACAACAACAACAGCAACAACTACAGCAACAGCGCCAACAACAGCGCCAACAACAACAACAAGAACAACAGCAACAACAACAACAGATGCTCACACCGCAACTGCAGATGTATGATCTCGATTCAGATGGAGTAGAATCTCCTCAATTACAATTACAACAACAACAACAACATATACAACAACAATTACAAGTACAACAACAACATCATCAAGAACAACAACAACAACAACAACGTCAACAACATCAATCCCCACATTTACAACAACAACAACAACAACAACAGCTGAGACTTCTTAAACAACAACAACAACAACAACAACAAGATCAACAAGATCTGTTTATGAAGACTGAAATGCTGTCACCATCTGATGATCTGCAATTTGAGATGGATGAAGATATGGATGATGATAATGGTAATGTAGGAGGAGTTGGTGGTAATAATAATTCAGATATGTGTATTGATGATCCAGCAAGACATTTATATGTATTGGAACAAGGTGAAAATAGACCATATAAATGTCCAGTTATTGGATGTGATAAGACTTATAAGAATCAAAATGGTTTAAAATATCATCGATCACATGGACATCAAAATCAATTATTACAACAAAATCCAGATGGTAGTTTTAGTATAATTGATCCAGATGGATTAAGTGAGAAGGATAAACCTTATGCTTGTAATGTTTGTGGTAAAAGGTATAAGAATTTAAATGGTTTGAAATATCATAGAGCTCATTCAACTCATTAAAAAGATGTTGTTGATTGATTGTTTGTTGAGTCATATATATATATATATATATGAGTTATCAACTATTTATTACTATCGAAACAAGACAAGACAAGAAAATTAAGAGATTTTGAGAATGGTTTAATTTTCATTGTTTAGTATCAATTGAGCAACAAAAAAAGAAAAATCATTTATTTTAAATTGAACTTTTTTTTTTTACTTTTCAAATTTCAATTTGATAGTAACGAACGTGTTGTGATCTCAATCAGATTGAGTAATAAATTCCCACTCAATTTTTTTGGAAAAGAAAGAAAGAAATAGGGAATATATATATATATATATATATATATATTTTTTTGGGGAAAATATAATAATATCATTGAAATTGATTGAGTCAATTAATTTAGTTCATTGAAAGATTGAGAAAGGGAGAGAGAGAAAAAAAAAAAAGAAGTGAATTAATTAATTTATCAATATTAATTAATAATTAATCATGATAATTAAAAAGATCTATTCATATTCCATATCATCTATACCATTTTTGTTTTAATTAATCATCATCATTTATCTATCATCCATCAATTGTCATTTTATCATATATATATCCAATTTTCAAATTCAAAATTCAAATTTTTTGTCTTTTTGTTTTTTTTTTTCCATCAATTATTATTTGATTTTATTATCATAATTAGATGAGATCAATATATATATATATATTGTTATTGTCATCATCGTTAACTTATTCATCTTTTTTTTGTTTTTTTGTTTTTTTTTAATTTTTAATTTTTATTCCTCCATCTATCTATGTCATTCATTCATTTACTCCCACCACTTGCCTTTTCTTTTATTTGTTTTATTTGAATTATTATTATTATTATTACTATTATTTTTTTTTTCTTTTTGATCAAAGCTTTATCTTTAGTTTTTTTATTTTAGTGTTCTATATATATACATATATATAGCTATTTTATATTTTTATTTGGATGTCCTATTTTTTTTTTTTATTTTCCGTTTCCTCTTTTCCTCTTTTTAACCTTATTGTATATTATTTTATCAATTATCTTATTATCATCATCAATTACTTTTTATCATTGTGGTTTTAAAAGAAATTTTTTTTGTTATTTGTTATTTGAAAGTTACCTTGTATGATTTATCAAAATCATTTCATATTATATGATCTTGGCGTTGAGAGATAAAGATTGTTGTTATTATTAGTTTTATTGGTTAATTTCTCATCCAATCCAGATCATATATACCATGAATGGGGGGTTTATTTATTGTTATGGTTACTTGAGTGACCGCGTACGGTTAATTTAATTTGACAGGAAAATGGGAGAAATTTGGATAGGAGATGAAAGAGAGAGAGAGAGAGAGAGATAGATAAACTTTACAATTTTTAAAATAAATTTGTATAGATTGATCAATAGTATGTGTTTACCAATTTTGATATTTTTGTAATGAAATCATCATCATCATCATCATATAGATTTAATTTCAAAATTTTACATTAACCCACTTAATAACCATTAGTTGTTTTTTTTTTTTTTTTTTTTCCCAAAAAGGCTATAGTTACCCCTATTTTAAACTATAAAAATATTTGCTCTTCTTCTTACTCTTATTAATAGAAGAAGTTGATTTGTAAAATTCCATCATCATTTTGTTAAAAAAAAAAAGGTTAAGCTTTTTTCACTCATCATATATATATCACCCATGATACTAATTAAATAGATAGATAGATAGATAGATAGATAAATAAGTTGTAATTTAATATCTTTCTTTCCCTCTATCCATTTATAGTGTGTATAATGAAGCAGTAAAATTCAATACATATATACATACATATCAATCATATGCCATTTATTTTTATACACACACACTGTTTTGTGTAATAAATAAAATTCAACATGCGTTTTTCTCCGAATTTAAAGAAAAGAGAGGTCGTGTACTTTTAGCCCAATTAAAAAAGCCAAAAAAAAAACCACAAAACCACAAAACAGCCCCTGTTTGTGTGTTTCCAAAATTAACCGTTTTCTCTCAATTTCAATTTCAATTTCTATTTCAAATCATATAATAATTCAATGGCACATGAATTGAGAGTGATGACTTAAAATTTTCTTCTTCTTTCATCTTTTATCTAGATTTGAAAAATAGATTTGATTGTTATATATATATATATATACACAAACAACAAGAACAAGATGGTGAGCCTCAATTTTGCTTTACCCTTGAGGATAACAAGATCATATCTATACTTGCTCACAATACTTTCAATATCTGCATTTGTTCTACTACCTTGGTCTATAATTGCATATTTAAAATTCTATCAAATTTTGATTCCAGCAACTTCATATCAATTCTTAACACCAGATATCAATTATATCCATAATAAACCATTTATAGTTGTTGATTGTAATCAATTTCAAACAAAATTAGATCCTTCAATTGATTATGATTTTGATTTTTATTTAAAATATGATTATAATTCATTAAATTTGAAAAAATTTAATTCTGTTAATTATCGTATTTTAATAATTTCTAATCAGTTATTTCAATTGAAAATCATGCCGAAATTAGTTGCATTTCATAATAATAAATTACCCAAATCACAAGAATGGGATTTGACTACAGATTTACCCATAGATTCATCATTGATCAGTTCACAACAAACTTTTAAATTATCCACATCTTCTTCTTCTTCTTCTTCTTCTTCTACATACCTTGGTATAGGAGAGTTGTTGAAACCAGATGATATAGTGTTGTTCAAATATGGTCAGATTTATATCCGTGATAAACCTTTGTATGTATCCAAGAAATGGTTTGATTGGGGTGGTAATAGGGATGATTCTATTCAATCACATCAAACCATATCACATTCGATATCATCATCTTCTTCGTCATCCATTTTACATCTCTTGTCAGATGAAAAAATTGATCATTTAAGTAATTATAAGATCATTGTTGAGTTTAACAATAAGAATTTTATGGTTGAAGAACTGCAATTTAAATCGACTCAAGTATTACAAAATCTTAGATTTGTAGTTTATCATTATTACTATTTATCATTTCTTGTTGGTGTTTCAATATTTTGGGCAATCAGTTTTGGAGTCTCATTAATGATTGGTACGATGATTTTACAAAAATTTGCAGAAAATGTTGAAAAGCAAAATGCATCAAAAATCAAGAGAGAACATCATAGAAATGTCAGTAATAGTGGTGGTGATGGTGTTGGATCTGGAATCAATAGGTCTCGTAATACCAATGAAAGTTATGTGAATCACACCAATAACAATAATAATACTCGGAATAACAGATTGATAAACGAGCATATGTTGATGAATTTGAATGAATTGACAAGAGTATGAAATAATATAATTATGACTATATTGTATCTATTTATCATCATCATCATCATTTTTATTATTAAATTATATCAAATCATAAACAGTTATAAAAAAAAAAATCATGTCTCAATTTATAACCTGATTATTCTTATTCTTCTTTCTTGTTGAATTCCAAAATATTCAACGTTGATATATACATGCATATTACCATTTAAAATTTAGATATATAAATCGATACATAGATATATACGCATACCATATATATATATATATATTAATGTATATGGTTTTTTTAATGAACGATTCCCTTTTATGAATTTCCCTAATCATATATTGTATTTTTCAACCACCCACCCTATATTGCGAGTCCACCACCATCCCATTGGTTTTGAAATTTTTAGCATCTCGGGTTAAAAAAAAAGGCAGCTCATATATGGATGGCATTCATTAATTTAATAAAATCGACAGATAAATGAATGGAAATAAATTTTTAATAAAATAAAAAAGAATATTGATATAAAATGAATGAATTAATAATAATAATAATAATAATAATAATAATAAAAGTATAAATAATACAACTTCAACAAAAAATAATTAATTACACAAGAAAGCAAAGACAAAGACACAGACACAAACATCCATCATATAAAAACATTTCAAAAAAGAAAAAAAAACACAACAACAACAACATAAAATGGAAAAAACAAAAAACAAAAAAACACTTTATTTATTTATTCAATCAATAATCAATCAACCAATCAATCACTCTTCATCATCATCATCATAGTTCTCATCTTCATCAATCTTTCTAATCGGTGCCTCTTCACTAACTTTCTCTTTCTCAACAACATTCTTCCTCCCAGAACCATCATCTTCTCCATCTTCTTCATCTTCAACTTCTTTCTCCATCGGTTTCAATTCCGTCTCAACAACAACAACAACAGCTTCTTCTTCTTCTTTCTTATCCCCACTTTCTTCTTCATCAATTACATCTTTCTTTGAAGATACATCATCCGCGTTTACCTTCTCGGCCTCGCCTGATGAATTCAGTTCAACAGAGATCATTGGCAGTGCTGAATCAGATTTAGACTTGTCCACTTCTTCTTCTTCTTCATTTGTTGTCGTTGTTTTAGTTACTGGTTCATTTGTGGTATTCACCACAGGTGGTTCGTCTTGAGACTCTACTTTTTCATTCAATTCTTCATCTGATGATGACTTCTTTGTTATCTCTTCAACACCACCATTATGGGACTTTTTTTCATCATCATCTTCCGAAGATGATGACGTGACTGTTGCATTTATAACAGGTTGTGGAGTTTCCGTATGTGATTCAGATTGGTTGTTCTCATGATCGATATCCATCTTATCTTCATCATTATCTTTATTCAATTCCTCTTTTTTCTCATCATCTTCCTTTATTACTTCAATTTTTTTAATCTTCTCGATATCTTCCTCATTCAGTAAATTATCCTTGATTTCATTTTCATCAACAGGTTTCTGTATCAGTTCAATTTTCTCCACATTGGATTCTTCTCTTCCCACCTCTGTTATCAACATTGATTTTTCTGTTTCCTTAGATTTATCATTATCCGTTGCAACACCAACAACATCAACTTCTTTTTGAACACCAGGTGATGATGATGATATAGCTGAATGTTCATCTACATCTGGAGCAGGTGTCAATTGCTGCTGTTGTTGCTGTTGAGTAGTGACTAAATCACTGTGATTCGACATCGGTGATGCATCATCTGTATCTTTCTTCTTCTTACCGCTATTACTACGCAGTTTCTTCGATTGTTCTTCATTTACTGGAGTAGTTGATGATCTACCTCCACGTTTGACAAGTTTTTCCTTCTCACGTTTGGCCTTTTTCGAATTTGGATCTCTTCCATCTTCTAGTTCTCTTTTGGGCTCACTGATACTTGGAATAAGTGGTTGCTGTTGTTGTTGTGGTTGAGGTTGAGGATAATGATGAATAGGTGGAGGCACTGGGAACTGTTGTTGTTGTTGTTGTTGTGGTGGTGGTGGTTGGAGTTGTTGAAATTGTTGTTGAGGTTGTTGTTGTTCAGGCTGAGGTTGATGGAGTTGTTGTTGTTGCTGTTGCTGAGCAGGAGGTGCAGAGAGAATTGGTGGTTGTTGTTGTTGTTGTTGTTGAACTTGGACAGCTGGTGGTGGAGGTGGGTGAGAATGAGGACCATTTTGCAATTGCATTGGAGGGGCATGTTGTTGCAGTTGTTGCAGTTGTTGAGACTGTTGCGATTGTGGCAGCCCAGATTGTGGTAACATACCAGTAGGTAATCTTGGTTGATGAGTTTGTGGTGGTGGAGGAGGTAATGATTGATTTGCATTACCACCTTTTTCCTGATAATTGATCAATTGATTCAATCTTTCTTGGATATGAGGATTATTTGGATCCAATCTTGCAGCTTGTTTATATGCATCCAATGCATCACTGAATTGATTATTACAAGTCTCATATAAAGTACCTAAATCATACCAAACTTCACTTATATATGGATTTAATCTGATGGCTCTTGTATATGCATCCAATGCATCTCTATATTGGGCAATTTGATAGTACAAGACACCAATAGAACACCAAAAGGTTGGATTTCTTGCATCTCTATTGACGGCTTGTTGGAATGAATCATAAGCACTGGTATAATCACCTCTTGACATATAAACTCTACCGAGATGATACCAAGTATGAGCATCGGTATTATCCAATTCTAAACTTTGACCCAAGAATCGTAATGACATATCCAAATCCAAAAATGAAGAATCTTGTTGTGAATATAAACAACCCAATTGTTGTAAAACTTTTGCATGTCTTGGATTAACGGCTAATACACGTTCATACAGATCTCTTGCTCCAGTATAATCATGTTGTTGTTCCAACACAGCACCAATTTGAAACCATACATCTGGTTGTGTCAATGGTGCTGGTGGATTGGTCAAGATATATTTGAAACATTCTAAAGCTTGTTGTAATTTAGATTGATGTTTATATATAATACCCAATCTGAAATAAATTTCACTAGCCTTATCGAAATTTGGATCCAATTCCAATACACGGGCAAATGCTTCTTCTGCATATTCCAATGATCCATATCTATCGTATAATATTCCAATTCCATGCCATAATTTTGGAACATTGGGGTTTTGTAAATGATAAAGAGCTTGTTGATAGGCATAATAAGCTCTTTGTAAATCATCCAACATCAAATAACAATGTCCCAAGAGACCCCAGGTCTCACCATTTTCCGGTTGAGAATTTAAAGCACGTTGATACAATTCAGCCAGCTTACCGAACAAGTCTCGAGACCGATACAAATTCAGTAATGAAGTCAAGGCAATTGGATTAGTTGGTTGATGTTTTAAAGTGTTGTCATAGGCATTAGCAGCTCGATCAACGTCTCCTAAAGTTTCGGCCAATGAGCCCACGGCCAACCAAGTTTCTGCAGTAGATTGCGATAATACATCTTGTACTGTGTTGCCATTCGAAGCGACAGCTGTCAGGGTCAGTGGTGGTGGTGGTGCCTGTTGTTGTTGAGTAGGTTGTTGTAGCAGGACACCGTTCGGTTGCAGTTGTTGTTGCAGAGTGGCGTTCATCTTTGGCGTAATATACTGGTGAACTTAGATTATGAAGATGATGATGAAGCCGGTGAATGATGGGATGTATGTATGTATGTATGTATGTATGTATATATGATAAGATGAGTTGGTGTGGTATACGACGATGTTTATTCTTCTACGAGTTTTTTTGGTTGTTGTTTGTTTTGTTGAATTATTTTTTTTTTTCTCTCTCTCTTCGCTAATTATATGTCTGTCTTTTCCAATAACAACACTCGGGTTTTTCGCTTATGCACATGCATGTAAAATGGGCAGGGAAAAATGGTGCACGACCCTAATTCATATATAATTATATATATATACACTTGTCTCATCTCATCTCTTGACAAGTTCATCATATCTTTTCTGACCAACACCCTCGGCTTGCACCAACATATCCACACTCTCTTGCAACCTGTTTCGTATATTCTCAATCGCTTCAATCTCCATAATCTCGATATGTTGAAACGTTTTCAATTGTAAATCGATATCAACCAATTCTGCTCCCAATTTTGAACACTTCATCATCAAAGATTCTGATCTTTTCAAATATCCACCATTCATCATCATGATCTTCTTTTCCAATTTACTCGATTTGGAAGCTGTTGATTTTAAATCATTGATGAGTAGTTGTATTTCCTCAGTAGTCGGGTTTTCACTTGTCAATCCGGGAAGACCATCATCTTCTTCTTCTTCTTCTTCTTCTTCTAATTGTGATTTATATTCTTGAAATGATATTTTCGACTTTGATATTTCCTCCTTTAATTGGGCCTTTACTAGATTGAACAAAGATTCATCAATATCAGGTATCATATTATTCTCATCATCATCATCATTAGGATTCAGCTTACAATAATCTGATCTTATCAACAGAACCATCTCCTCATTAATCAATTGTTGTACTTTATCTTCTTCTTCGATCAAATCATCCTTAAGTTCATTGGATTTAAGTTTGGGTATCGGTAATCCTCTTTGAAATACTTGTGATCTTCTTAAAATCGCCCTTTCAGCCAGTTTCTGTTCTTCTAATTTCTTCTGCTCTAGCAATTCACCTCGATCTACTTGCAATTGATTAGAAGTGGTGACAATTTGTTGTTCCTCTTCTTCTATAACAATCTCTTCATCACTTAGAGTTTCTAGAACATCATTATAATCAGTTTTATTAGGTGTAGGTAAAGAGGCCAATTTCGATTGTATATCAAAAATCGATAATTCTTCCTGATCCAAAAAGTCCACATGGTTTTCAATTTCTTCAGAGATATCATCATCATCATTATCACTGATCACGCCTTTCCCATCTTGAGTTGTTTTTGATAAATCATCTCCGTATAAGCTCGATCTCTTATCTGTTCTTTGTTGTAATTGTCGTACTTCATGTAATATTTGGTCTTGTTTTGATAAATGATGATTGACAATTTTTTCTTCAGATTGCAAATTTTTAGATCCCTTAGAAACCAATCCTCTAGCCAAATAAAAATCTGCATCGCCAACGTCTTCTTCTTCCCGTTGATCTATTTCATGATCATCTATAATAATAGACTCTGATATAGGTTCCGGTAATACTAGTTTCCTTCTCTTGAAATCACCTTGCTCATTTGTTTTCAATTTGGCATCACTCTCCATTGAAGAAGTGGCTTGAATATCTCTATTATTTCTCTTTTCCTTCTTCATCTGTTTTTCAAATTCTACATTCTTTGTACCATGCTTCCGCACAGCGGATTCGAAATTTCTTTGCTCCTTCTTATTTTGTTCTTCTTCTTTAGAAACATCATAAAATCCCGGTGGTGGAGGTTGATAAACTGGTATTTCCGCATTATAATCGATATGTTTATCATCATCTTTTTTTTTCTTCTTCAACTTCATATTAATGCCTGCATTTTTCAATTCTCTTCTCTTTTGTAATAAGGCTATTCTTCTCGTCTCATCCAACATTCTCTCTCTCAGTTTCCTCTTTGCCTTTTTACCCTGTGTATTGGCCAATCTAGCTCTAGCTTCCGAGAGCATCTCCTTCTCTTCATCATCCATCTCTTCAGAATCAGGACGAGCAGGTTTACTCTCTGGATTTAAATGTAAATCTCCAACTTGGATTTTCCTACCAACTCCAGCCATACTCTCTATTCCTGGACCTTGTAATCCAAGATCTTGATTATTTTCATCAACGGTTTCTCCATTGGCCTCATCTAATAGTTGTTGATATCTATCGATACATTGGGTGGCAGTTCTCCCCACCATAGAAGCTATTGATCTCCATTGAGTAGGGAGCAATTTCACCAGTCGTAATAATTTCTCATCTTCTTCTCTAGACCATTCTATTTTTCTAATGTTTGGGTTTAGCCATTCATTCCATCTAGCCTTGCATTGTTTAGCAGTTTTCTTGGCCAATAATGAAGAGACTCGAGCCCACTGGTTAAGACCATATTTGGAGATGGACAGTTTCAAGATTTCATCTTCTACATTACTCCATATCCCACCCTTTACATATATCGGAGCCATATCTTTTCTATGTTTTATATCTATCTATGTTATCTTCTTCTTCTTATTCTTCTTCTTCGTCTTATTTTTTCCTCTCTTTCTCTCTTATTCTCTTTTGCACCAAACTGAAATTGAAATTGAAAAAATATAAAAAAAACTAAAAAACTAAAAAAAAACAGCAAAACCAAAAACCGACAACAACTAGCAACCCCATTGTTGGATCCCACGGTCTATATATAGATATAGATATAGATATATATAACCAAGGAATACGGCAGTATGAGATTACTGCTCAAGTCAAAGCATCAACGGCTTATCTTGCAATGTTATCCACCTGGCAAAAGTGTTGACAAGAAACCGAACCCGTCTGAATTGAGTTACTTGTTGTATTATGCAACTACAAGAAGAACTAAATTGTTAAAAGTTGGTGTTTTTTTGCAAAAGAAGGTGATCAGTGATTATAATCATAATAGAACGGGTAATTTATCAGTATCTTTGGATATTATAAAAGGTCTTATTGATAAATGTTCTGATAATCTCGATGCCTTTGCTATCAATTTATTGGTTATTTTCAAACACATCTTGATGACAAAGGATCTTGCATTATGTCAATATTTACTTCCAATTTTTTCCAATTTTTGTAAAGAGATCAAAAGTGATATCTTTAATGGTGATCTGGAATTTTTTAACAAATTCGAAGATGTTTGTAAATCTTTTGTACAATTTGGTTATAAACCATTATCACCAAATCAAAATGATTGGATCGTTTTGGGTTTACAAAGCATTCAAAGTTTTAGTCCCACCTTGGCCTATAACAATACCTTAACAGAGACCTTGGTGAAACATTCCATGACGTTGATATTGAGTAATATTTATGAGATTGATAAACTCGGTTTAGAAGCCCATTTGAACCTAGATGGAACCAATGAGTTACGAAAATTATCCACGATTAAACATGTCACCACTGCCATGTCTAATCCACAAGATGGACCTGAATTGGAAGAAGGAGGTACTGTGGAAGTGGAGCTGTATAGATCATTGAACAAATTATTCGATACAACTTCAAATTCCACAGGAAATCAATTACAAAATTCATCAACTGCATTAATTGATTATATGATTACTCATAAAGTTTCTCTGAGTTGGGCTAATCGATTGATACAACTATCTGTTGAATGGATCCCCGTTAGTTCCAGATTTAGATTTTTGGATTCTTTATTCGAGCGATTGATCACAACAAAGGATCATGGACGGAAATTGGCCTTGACTGGGCAAGTTAGTGGATTGTTATCATCACCTGTAACACTTATTAGTTTGGATGTACCAGGAACATTGAAAATCTTGAGTCGTGAACAACTATCATTGATCACAGATGATGTTCAATCGGTCAACGATGAATTGGTATTAAGTTTTGGTGATTGTATCAAATCGTTGACATCACATGTGTATTATAGAAATCAAGTTTCTGATATGATTGCCACTTTATTAAAAGAGTGTTTTGAAATTGCCGAAAATTATAAATTAGAAAATGGACAAAATAGAAATTCAATATTGGTTTTATTTAACGATATCAAGACACTTTTACAAAAATTATCTCATGACACTTATGAATCTATCTCATTAGACATTTGGGAAGATACATTTCCATTTTTATTCTTACAAGATGTTACTTTAGTCACCATTTACAGTCAATTGATTGTATCATATTTGAATTTAGAAGTTAAAAATTCAGATGCTGGTCGCAAACCAAATTTTAATAAATACATCACAAATCTGTTTAGTCCAATATCACAATTTTTCCAATGCATGAATGATCATTTCCTTCAAAATTCAAATCAAACAACGACAACATTTATAGACTTACTTTACCCTGTATTGATAAAATTGGTGGAAAAATTTGGTTTGAATACAATTGCCGATGGATTACCATTTTTCTTCTTGTGGCAATTTAAAGATCAAAACAATGTTCAAGAATTGGATAAATTGAAAGATACAATACTGTACATTTTTTTATTCGAATCCAGTAAATTTTTAAGATTAACCGATCTTGAACATGTGATCTTGTCCAAGATCAAATATCGTCAATTGAGAAATTTGATTTTTAAAACCAAGTATAGATTCCCCGATGATGGACTTGGTGCTAATGATGAAGAAGATAAAGATCCATTCATCACCAAGGAGATTTTGAAAGCCAATATCAAAGATGAATCGATCTTATCATGGCTTGATTTGGATTCCTCCAGAACTCAGGCAAGAGATGATTATAATAGTAGTTTTATGAGCATTAACAATTCCATACTCAAGCAATCATCATCTCTTGTCCAATTGAACAACAATGGTACAATGTTATCCTATAACAACTTTAATAATAATAATAATAATAATAATAATAATAACAATCCATTTAGTCATAACATGGGCAAACAACATTTCAACAATGACATTTCATTACCGATGAATCGGGATAAAACATTCAACTCGATTACTAGTTCACCATCAACAACAACAACAACAACTCCAATAACCACTACAAATATTCTTGGTATAGATCAGATCAATGACATTGCCAATTCAACTTTCCAACAACCAATAAGATCTTTTACCCCAGTGTCTAGTTTCCAATCAAAGCATATTCCAAGGGTAAGCGAATTGAAAAATGTCGTTAATAGTAATGGTGGTAATGGTTATAATAATTATAAAATAACCGCTGCTGCATTGAGTAGTAATAATAGTTTACGAGATGGATTTGGTGGTCCAAGTGTCATGTCCAGTAGAATAATGGATGATGTTGGATCATTGTTAGCAGAATTGGATGTGGATGGTGAATTGAGTAGTGAGGATGAAGAGAGTAGTTATAACAAGGGAAGATTAATCCGTTGATCTCAAATTCTTAACCTTTTGATGGTGGTGTGTCATCATCATCGTGTGTACAAATAGAGAGTGTCTTTGTTAGACCTTTTTTTTTTCTTTTTTTTTTTTTTTTTTTTTTTTTT
>JAJLSQ010000109.1:9439-24380 GCA_030567715.1 Nakazawaea wyomingensis | reverse complement strand
GCTTTTTAGCCTTTGTAAATAAGAGGGAGACTATTCTCATTGTATCAGTTTTTTCATACTAGAGAGACAGATATTCTTATCAAGTTTACATATCTGTATATATAAGTTCAATAGAAATGTTTTTGATATTCTTTGTATGTTCTAATCTAAACAGTTGTCGTTGTTACAGATTAATATTGTTTTTCTTTCCTATCTCATCATCATCATCTCATCGCATCTCTTTGTGTTAATCGGAAAAAGAAAAAAAAAATTGATAAAGAGATAAAGAGATAAAACTATTCAACTAAACGCTTTCATATATCTATATATATATTTTACCGAATTGAATTGAATTCAAAAGGGTTCCAGCTATTTAAGTATTCCCCCAGAGTAGTCATGTCAAAGATTAACTACATCAAGGGCGATTTGTTCCAACTGTGCAACAAAGAGACACCGAAACCATCCGGTTCATACAATCCAATCCTTGCCCACTCTTGCAATTGCTTTGGAATTTGGGGTGGAGGAATAGCCGCCCAATTCAAAGCTCAGTACCCCAATTCATATCAAATATATCATGATTTTTGTCTGTCAAAATCTCCAAGTGATATTATAGGGAATTCGTTAATCATTAAGGAACCAGATGTGGATATTGTTTGCCTTTTCACTAGTCTTGACTCTTCGGATAGTGCTCAGCAGATTGTGAATTATACAAAATTGGCAATTAAAGATGTGATAGAGCAGTATAATGATGATAATTTGACTTTGAATATGCCAAAGATAAATTCGGGGATCTTTGGTGTGCCTTGGGAAATGACAGAAGAAGCCTTGAAGGAAGTTGGATTGAAGTATAATGTTTATGTGATATGATCCGAAATAACATATAATTTCGTTGAAAAAAAAATCAGTTGAATAGATAACTTATATGATTTCAACTCATTCTTTTGCAATTAATATTGATCTTTTAGTTATTATTATTGCCCAAGAATTATCCTTTATTTTTAATATTTATTTATCAATTACTCTTCAATATGTTTTTTGTTAAAAACTATTTGTAGACATTTTCGACCTAAAATGTATAACTTTAAGTAATTTGAAAAATCACCAAATAAAAATTGATACATATTCACTAAACCATATTATATTATCCACTTAAAAGTTATCGTGAGTACTCTGTTAAAACGTAGTAAATAGTAAATGATAATGATCTGCTAATTTGTCTCAAATGTTAGTGAAAAGTTGCACAATTCTCCCAATGAAGAAATAAAGTCAAAAAAAAATACTTTGAGAAAGATACCGCCAACACAAAAGACTACAATAATTAATGACAAAATTATAACATCTTTTATTCATTATTTCAACTTCAATTGAAAAAAAGTCCAATCATGAATGAATGAATCCTAACTTCTATATATCACAGAAATTGCCTTCAAAAAAATAAAAAGAAAAAAAAAAAAAAAAAAAAAAAAAAAAAAAAAAAAAAAAAAAAAAAAAAAAAAAAAAAAAAAAAAAAAAAAAAAAAAGAAAAAGAAAAAGAAAATCAAAAAAAAAAAAAAACACAGCACCTTCTTACAAGGCAAGAACAAAGATCAAAATATAAAGATCAACTTGCAAGAGATGTGGGGCTGTTCGAAAGATAGAAAAAGTGAGTGGAAAATAACGAAAACACTATTAAAAAAACATCCTTCTTTCAAAAATTCAAAACATGAAAAAAAAAAAGAATTCAACATCCTTTTGGTATAGTTGTATGCATCACCACTGTAAAAATTCAAATAAAAAATAAAGAGTAAACCTATGATCAAACAAAGATGCACATACAACCTCATGAAAAACAACGACAACAAAACAATGAAAGAAAATAAAAACCGACATTCCAAGAAGTAAATCAAATCAATCAACAACACCAAATAAAATTGAGTCGATAGTAATAAAACAAAAAGAAAATTGTAAGACATACATTTGAGAAACGCCGTTGACAATTGACATGTCAAAATCAAACAAACAAACAAAAAAAAGAAAAACATAAAACAAAGTACACCAATTTAGCAATTAAATATGGTTCGAATTAAAATAAGACAAAATTCTGAACAGAAAAAAATGCAAAAAGGGTTATTATTGGTGATGATGATATGATGATGATGATGTGATGATGTTGATGATGAACACAAAAAAAAAATGCCTTGAAATAGACAAAAAATAAATTTCAAAAAGTTGGTTTGGGCAATGAAATCAGTGATGGAGTAGAGTATGTGAATGAATTACCAGCATATGCACCATCAACTTTGAGTTTAACCAGTTTTGTATGTGAATTCGATGAAACTGAATTACTCGATGGCGGTGAACTGAAACGTTTAGGAAGACTTTCAGATGATGATGAGGAAGATGAATCACCTCTCAACATTTTCAAAATATCATTTGATGTGGTGTCATTTCTTGAGTTTTTCTTCAAAGCTGCTCTGTTTCTAACTTCCTTATTATTAAAATTGTTGTTACCAAAATCTGGCTTCTTTCCATCAGGTAATGATTGATGTGTGTAGTCTCTTTGTTTGGAGCCACTTAAAGATCTTGGTTTACCCTTGACCACTGAACCACTATTGAAGTTGACTGGCTCTCCATTAGGTAACCTTGGAGTATTAGAAGATTGTGGTTGCTTATTATTATTACTGTTATTGTTGTTGCTGGAAGATCTCTTTTCATTCTTACCGCCACCACCGTTACCGAAATCAACTTGGACCAAGGGTGGAGGAATCAAGATAGGAGACTTCTTATTCGAAGTAGATTTCCTTTCATTGTTGTTGTTAATGTTATCATTAGCAGATGTGGATTCATTGTATACCTGCTGCTGTTGTTGTTTATTCTTGTTTTGACCACTGCCTCTCAGCTTCTTCTTGGGTTTGCTGTTGTTATTATTATTGGCGACACTAATATCTGTATTTGACATATCTTGTTATTGTTGTTATGATTATTTTGTTATACTGATATCTCATTTGTCTTTTAATTGATAAATTAATAATGTAGATTTAAAGATTTAAATATATTTTAATTTAATTAAATCTTTATATATACAGATTTAGCACAATACATCAATAATATGACTCTATTTTTAAAATTATATGAAACGATTTAATTTTTTTTTTTTTTATTCTGCGCTTTCTTCTTTTTATATTAGTGACACGTGTAACATAGGTAATGGCAGACACCATATAGAGATACTGTAATATATAAACACAAGTAGAATGGATAGATAGATAGATAGATAGATAGATAGATAGATATAAGCAGTCTACAGATAGATTTAGAAAGAATTAGACATGTTGTTATATTTTTAAAATATACAAATTAATGATATGAATTAAATACATAAAAAAATATCTAGTAGATTCTGAAAGCTGGACCCATTGATGATTTAATAACCAATGAACCAACATTTTGCCAGTTCTTCTTCAACAAAGAAACCAAGAAGTTAGAAGCCATCAAGATTTGGTTAACCAAGATATCTTCCTCCATCTCAACGTTACCAACAGCAACAGCCAAACACAAAACTTTCTTCAATTGGAATTTAATAGTGGATTTGACATCTTGAATCTTGGCGTACAAGTCATCTTGATGAGAAACTGGAGTTGGGAACTTACCAGCCTTTGATAATTGAGGACCTAATAATCTTGGAACTTGTTTAATCAAGACATCTGAAGCAATGAAAGCATTATATTTCTTTGCCAATTTCTTAATCAATTTTTTGTTCTTGTTCAATTTTTTCAAATCTTCAACAGACATGGCATCAACACCAACAGATTTAGCTCTATCAACATCGAAAGCATCACCAAAAATACAGATGGTCATGTTTGGTCTTGGAACTTGAGGTAATTTCAAAGTACCAGAGAAACGCTTATCTCTTTGAGGGTCATAGTTTTTCAAACCAACTTGTAATTCAACAGTTTCCAAAAAGTTTCTCTTCTTGGTCTCGTTGGAGTGAGTTAACAATTTTTGAACGTTTTCACGAACACCGGAAGTTGATAACTTGGACATCTTTTCAAATAATTCGTCTCCCTAAATTGGATTAATATAGGTATACCTGGATTGGTTGATTCGACGTGGATGATCTTTTTAAAATAAAATAAAGATTAAGAGTTTTTCAAAAAATTTTCCTTTTCAACTCACACACACACTCTCTCTCTCTCGTGAAACAAAGAAAACAAAGAAAAAAACACTTCAAGTCGTGCATTGATCAAATTGTTTTTTTTTTTGTGTTTTTGGCAGAAAAGAAATGCACGTGATGCTCTATAGGGTAAGGGCTTGTGGAGATTGATGGTTGTTTGTGGTGTAAAGATGTATAATATTAATACAATTGTACACGACTATTCTCTTGCTTCTATTTTGATAAAGGAGATAAAGAAACAGAGATAGATAAGTGATGAAGATCAAAACAATACAATGATGATATCCAGATCAACTATACGACATGTTTTCAACACATTATCCCATGTACGATTTGCTTCATCTTCTTCCTCCTCCTCCTCCTCCTCCAACAATAACAACAAATCATCCTCATCCAAACGTTGGTTAAACAGAGCTCATTCCGATAAGTATACGCGTGAGGCAAAAGAACGTGATTATAAATCTAGAGCTGCTTTTAAATTATTACAAATTGATCACAAGTTTAAACTTTTCAAACTGGGACAAAACGTTGTTGATTTAGGATTTGCACCTGGTGCATGGTCACAAGTTGCCTATGAAAGGACAAGACAAACTGGTACCATATTAGGTCTTGATATCTTGGCAGCTCAACCAATACCAGGTGTTAGTTCAATGCAAGCCAATATACTTTCCAAACAAACTCATGACAATGTGAGGAAATTTTTTGTGGAAAAACAGTTATTGGAAGAAGGAGAAGGATTTAAACATTATGAAAATGGAAATGGTAATAATATCCCAGATGATATGTCATATATTGATAAAGAGTTGGAAGAATTTAAAATCTCAGATGAAGCCATGGAGAGAGGTAAAGTATTGTTCAAGTATCCATTAGATGTTGTTCTAAGTGATATGTGCGCACCTTTTTTACAATCAACTGGATTTTGGAATAAAACTACTAATGCACCATTTATTAGGATGGCCAATACTTCGGGACTACTGATTAGAGATCATTTGAATAGTATGGTATGTTTTATGATTTTTTTTGCTTTTATTATACAATAAAAAAAAATCATTGTTTACTAACTAACTATCATAACGATTAGGATTTATGTGATGCCGCATTGGTGATGGCAATTGACCTTTTGAAACCAAAGGGTTCATTTACTTGTAAATTTTATACTGGTAAAGAAGATATCTTGCTTGAAAATAGGTTAAAAAAAGTTTTCCAAAAAGTTCATAGATATAAACCTGATGCATGTCGAGATGATTCAAAAGAATGCTATTTTGTCTGTTTGAATAAAAAAGATCAGGTTGATAAATTGAATGTATTTAGTTGATTTAATACCTCTATTGAAATTAATGTATATATAAGATAGGAGGAGATAGATCATTTGTTTGACCTTTGTATAATAATCAAAAAAAAATACTGTTGTTACAGATTTAAAGAATAAATGCCTATATCAAACTTTACTCTCATTGATTCTTTTACAATGGATCAATTCTATTAAATAAAATCTTACATCTTTGAAACATACAAAAAAAGAGGGCTACTCATAAAAAAAAAAACACACAATTTTATGTATAATCTGTGTCTGAATCTTTTTCACTCTTCTTCCACACCAGCAACTTCTCCTTCTTCTTCTTCATCCTCGTCATCTGCTCTTGCTGCTGCATCTCCATTCACTTCTGTATCTACCTGCTCTTCATCTACAGCATCCTCATTCACCTCATGATCTTCACTTGGAGTCTCCACATCATCTTCATCTCCATCTACATCAATCAAATCTTGTTCAACGGTTTCAAATTTATTATTTCCACTAGCAACAGGAAATTCTTCATCTGATGGTGATAAGATTCTCTCTGCAACGTTTTTCTTTGTCAATTTAGATTTCCATAATGTAACCAATTCTTCAATCTTATCATTTGAATAACCATAAGTCGAAGCTAACAAGGTCAGATCTGGTACTTTATCACTCAAGGTTAACAATTGGATCAATCCGGAAAGATCATTTGCTTGTAACAAAGAGGTAAATGCAATGTTAAATTTACCAGATTCGATGGCATTAGCACCTAAGGATTTTAAACCTTCAACGTTATTTGAAGATGAATACAACAACAATAAAGATTCATAATCTTTGGCCTTTTCATAGGCATTGATGGCCATATCGATATTCCAATTGGTCAATGCTGTATCACCCAATAATTTCCATTTATGTTCTGCATTGTCTAACATGGCAATAGAATTGGCTTTTTCCAAATCTCCAACTTCAATGGCCAATTCAAATTTCTGTTCATTATCATTGGTTAAATCTAATGCCAATTCTTTATAACCTTGTTTTTCCAAAAATCTTGCAATTTTAGTTCTCTCTTGTTCTGGAATTGAAGGTAACATTTCATTTGCCTGTTCTAAATCTCCTCTCAATACAATGGTTTGATATTCCAATACGGATAATGATAAATGATATGATGAAACATTAATATCTTTATCGGCAACATAAACTTTATTATCTCTAGGTAAATAACCCAAGAGATACATATTCTTATCGAAATGGGCAAGGTTGTATATCGTACCACCAACGAGATAGTTTAATCTGTTCGATTTAGAAGTGTAGACAAATACATCTCCAACCCATTTACCACTTGTTATTGACTCATTAACATCGTACAACACTTCGATAGAATCTTCAACACCTTCTTCTGGATCATGAGTTCCATTATCAAGAGCTTCTTGAAATAATTCCCTATCAAATCTCAATGCAAATGCAGAATCTGTGGACACTATCAAAACCAATTCACCAGATTCTGACCAAATAACATCGGTAACTTCAACATCAACTCTTCTTACCAATTTACCCGTTTCCCAATCATATAACGATACAAATCCTTCCGATTTGATAGCCAACAAGGTTCCACCAAAAATCTTATCTGCCGAATATAATAAATCTATTGTACCACTTGTCTTTTCTTTAAAATTTTTAAAAATTTTAACAGAAGAAGTTGATTCTCTAGTGGCAAAGAGATTTGAATCTTGAGCCCAAACAAAATCTAAAGCATTACCATATGATTTATTTCTCCAAGCCAAAGCTGTATATATGATATATTCACCATCACCAGTGACGGTAACAAATCTTCCATTTGGAGAATGTTTTAATGAAGTTGGGAAAATCTCCACTGTACCAAATTCCTTTTGTGAAAGTGGTAATATTTCACCATCTTCTACATTACTTACATCTGAAGTTTTGATAACAGCATTGAATACATCACTTTGTTTTGCCCATATTATTTTACCCATTGGATCCATAGATAAAGCAGGTTCTTCATTACCCATTTGAATGACAACATTACCTCTATCGAAACCAATTGCAACTAAATTACTTCCTTTACGGAAAGTGACACACCATGCTCTTTCCAATCCAAAATTTAAAGATTTTTCCAATTTATAAGTATTTGAATTCCAAACTTTAACAGTGGCATCTTCTGAACCGGAAATGATCAATGGTAATTCTGGATGGAAAACTGCAAATGATACATTGGATAAATGTCCTTCTAAAGTGGCAATACAAGCTTTCGTTTGATAATCCCATATCTTGATAGTTCTATCATCAGATGCAGTAATTAAATATGGTTTATCAGAACCAGGATAATATTCAACAAAATTAACACCTTTTTGTTCATGGGCAACTAAAGTGAAATTTGGAACACTTGAACCTAATGACCAAATTTTTACAGTTCTATCTAAACACGCTGAGGCAAAAGTATTTGGATCCTTTGGATTAAATGCTAATGACATGATAAAATGTTGATGACCTTCAAAAATTTGTTCCAATTTCCAATTTTTTTCCCAATTCCATAATCTAATTGTCATATCATCTGAAGAAGTTATGATATATGGTCTAGTAGGATGGACAGCAATAGATCTAACATAATCAGGATGTGCTTCGAATTGAGTGATTTTTTCACCAGTATTGAAATTATAAACTCTGATTTGGAAATCATCAGAACCAACAACGATCCAATTTTTTCTCGAGATAAATTTACCAGCTCTTACTGGAACATCACAAACATCAATAGTCTTAACTTTGGTGTTGGTATCATAAGCCCAAATTTCAATCTTACCTGAATATAACGTGGTCAATACCCATGGTTCTGTTGGATGGAAATCGATACCTTTAACACGGTCCGAATTCGTTGTTAAAATTTTCTATATGCAAGTTAGTATGAAGAGCATTCAAATGATTCTTTGACATTTTTAAAAGATAACAAAGAATGCAATTGCAGGGTGGTAACAATACAGACCACAAATCAGCCCAAGTATGAAAAGTATAATTTTGACTTGCAAATTGCCGCCAACAACAACAACAACAACAACAAACGTCTGTCATCATCATATCATATACAAATTCAAACATTGAAAAGTGATGTCTGGATGTAAGCCAATTGAAGCGGGAGTGTGTATAGGACTTACCTTGATATCCAACTTCATCTTGTAGATAGAGGTGAACGTTTGTATCTCAACAGAAATTCTCCAAGTTTCTATATTAAAATTTGTTGAGATCAATTGATATACCTCTGTAGTAGTTGTTTTGTATGTGTATGTATTGAAACAACACACGTCAACAAAATTCACTTTTTTTCTTTCGAATTGCGAAAAATTTAAATATGCTCTAAACGGTTGGATTGTGGTTGTTGTACACGATCATCACAGAAATATATATATATATATATACACAGGATTGGTCAACGGGGATAAAAGTGGAAGGTATAAGTCATATAGATCATATAGGTATTCATATAGTACTGCCTGCATATCTTATCTTATCTTATATGAGTTGAATTTTTTTAGTAAAACTCATAGATCAAAATCTGCATAATATATAAAAAGTGAAACCAAGATAAGAGAAGAAGAAGAAGAAGAAGCACCTATTTTATCAAATAAAATGAATGAATTGGAATGAAAATTGAAAAAGATCATCAATGATAGTACTTTAGTTAATAAATTACAGAGATTATTAATCTTGAGACAATTGTGTCATCGATCTTATTTATATATCGAAAAGTTATGAATGAATTTTAACAAATTTATAACTTGTATATATTATTTATCTGAAAGTTTTTTGATTAAGGGGTTCTTTCTGCAATAAGAATTTGATTACTTAGTTTTTCCATTAATTCAGGTATTTCATAGAGATAGTTTAATCTCGAATAACAGTGAAATAAAATAATAGTAACACACAATTATCTAAACATCTATAAAAGATGGATACAAATATATCATTAGATAACAATCAATTTTAATACCGTGCACAAATCACCCAATTCATCCAAATCGAGTAACTTATGTATCACAATTTCTTTCCCATTGAAAATCCAAATCAAACTGAAGAAAGAAAGAAAGAAAAAAAAAAAAACCACACACATACATACATACATACAAGTAAAATTTGTATATTCAATCTATTCAGATAAATATATCTTTATTTATTTATATTCATACACATTTATCATGTGGATCCTCGACTGGTGTAAGTGACCATCAGAACTATTAAGTGGGGAGGAAATAAGATACCCCATATCTAAATCCAATCCCATATGATCTTGGACCCATTTTGTCTTACTAACAAGTTGCCACCTCATTAATCTATTTCAGTTCAAGATGTTTTAGCCTCATTAGGTTTATGGAATAAACATGCCAAATTATTATTTTTAGGTTTGGATAATGCTGGTAAGACCACTTTATTACACATGTTAAAAAACGATAGATTGGCCACATTACAACCAACTTCTCATCCAACCTCTGAAGAATTATCGATTGGTTCTGTTAGATTTACAACATTTGATTTAGGTGGTCATTTACAAGCAAGAAGATTATGGAAAGATTATTTCCCAGAAGTAAATGGAATTGTATTTCTCGTTGATCTGGCTGAGCCAGAAAGATTTGAAGAATCAAGACTGGAATTGGAGGCATTATTTCAAATTGAAGAATTATCAAAAGTTCCATTTTTAATCTTGGGTAATAAAATTGATAAACCAACCGCTGTTAGTGAAAATGAATTGAGACAAGCTTTGAATTTATATGGTACTACAGGTAAGGGAAATGTTAAATTGGACAATGTTAGACCAATTGAATTGTTTATGTGTTCTATTGTTATGAGACAAGGTTATGGTGAAGGTTTTAGATGGCTTTCCCAGTATATTTGAATATATGAATAATAATAATAATAATAATAATTTTATAAATGAAAGAATAAATAATAATAATTCAGCTATTTGATAACAATAATAATAATAATAATAATAATAGAAAATAGTCTTTACATATTTCAGTTATGATTCCTCATATTTACAATGCCTAAAATAAAGATGAATGAAAGAATGAATGGTTTTAATTTTATATATATATATATATCAATATTCAATGATGCTTTCTCCTCTTTGCAAATGCATCATTAGCACTTGATCCAATTGATCTCTTCTTACCCTCCTTAGCAAAGAATTCTTTCTTTCTCTCCTTTTCCTTCTCCTTTCTCAAATTATCCTGTTTAACCAATTTTTTCAATTTTTCATTAAATTTTTCATCTTTTTTAACCTTCTTCTTTTCATCTTTAACTTTTTTCAAAGTGTTGATTTTTTGTATCAATGATCTCTGTTTCTTCTCATCACCGTTCAATACAACTGCTCTTTTACTCATATAAGTCTTCTTCAGTTGAGGTTTCATTTGATGAATTTGGGATTTGAATGGTAATTCACTTTGAATAGTTTTTGGAACTTTTAATGCATTAAATCTTCTCTCCTTTCTCTCAACTTTACCATACAGTGAATCTTTAGTAGTTGGAGTCTCCAATCCTAATTCATATCTAATCTTACCAGTCAATCTCATCCCAGTCCATTCCTTTTTATCCTTCAACAATAATGAAGTCAATGGATTATAAAATTTCTTAACTTGAACAGGATACCAAGTTCTCATAATCACGATATCACTCATCAAGATCTTATCTTCAAAACCGGCTCTGAAACAACCATCAGGTTTGGAAAGAGCTCTCTTGATCTCACCTCTAATACCAGATACAGTCTTGATCGATCCACCTTCAAATTTGGCAACTTCTAATGATGTATTAAACATATCCTTGATAAATGCAGTATTTTTATAAATCTTGTATGGATGTCCAACCAATTTTAATTTTTTAACAATTTCCACAGATGAATTCAAATCTTCAACTATTCCAGTGGCAGCTATTCTAAAACTTCCAGTGGTATCGGCATCGTTAACAATTTGCATACCACAAAATGTCGTATTAGGAGCCACCAATGGTCCATAAAACGTAGCTGTACAATATGCATGTTCCGGTGTATATTTCAACATCCTATTTCTAGTTCTAGAATCAGATGTAGTATATATAGGAAGAGTTTGAAATCTTCTCCAACCCAATGATAAGATCAATGGATCATTAGATTTCAAAATTTTTTTATGCCATCTATGTCTTCTTATTCTGACATTTAACATACCAAATCTCTCTTCAGTTGGTAATAATCCACCAACGATTATTGGATAAATAGGATCAAAATTTTCGATGAATTCAGGAGGCATTGAATTAAAAGTCAATCTCACATATGATCCACTTTTAAAACCTTCAATTTTCAATCTCATTTCAGGATCCAATTCTTGTAATTCTAATTTGTTGATCTCCAATTGTTTAGCCATCTTCAGTTTTTGGAAATCATACCATGTCTCATCTTCCCCCTCTGGATCTTCAGCACCAAATTGACGATCTTCTTCACCTTCAAATTGTAAACGTAATTGTTGCTTCTTCTTGGCATTCAAGTCTCTTCTCTCTTGTACAGTTAAATTCTGATCAATCTCATTATCAGAAGGTTCATTATCTTCCTCCTCTTCTTCTTTATCGAAATCGGCAAAATCATCTTCTTCATCATCTTCACCACTGTTGTTGTCATTATCATTTTCGTCCTTATTGTCACCACCATCATTGGCTTCTAAATCTTCAAAATCACCATACAACTCTTCATCGTCATTACCAGCATCATCTGCATCATCAGATTTTATCTTAGGTGCAGTAAAGAATCTGGCTTTAATCGAATCGAAAACATTGTTCCCAATCCATTTCTTCTTCAACTCATCAATATTATAAAGAGGTTGGAAATGATCTAAATCTTGCAGTGAATCCTTTCCATCAAGTTTCTTGGCAAAGAAATTCTCTTCTTCTTCTTCTTCTTCTTCAATATTTTCCGCTTTGGAATCTTCATCATCTTCGTTTCTCCATCTCTTGATGACATCTTCTGGTTCAATGTTGTTGAGATAGATCAACTTGTTTATATCCCATCTCTTCTTGGCTTGATTCAGAGCTTTTAATTTAGCACCCATGCTCTTCCAATTATTATTGTTACCATCAAGATCATCATCAAGATCATCATCATCATCTAACTCAGAATCAGATTCATATTCTAAAACTTCATTTTTATCATCATCATCACCGAAATCAATTTCTTCTAATTTCCTCTCACGGGAAAATTCATCTTCATCTTCATCATCCATAAGATTATCATTCTCATCCTCAACCTTATCTTCGGTATCGGATAATGATTCATTCGGTTCAGATTCTGTGATGGGCCTTCCATAAACTTTTGCCCGTCTCAAGTGTTTTCTACCTGTATTTTCCACTTCTTCAATCAATCCTTGATCCTCTTCTTCTTCGGAATTATCATTTTCATCTTCAACATCATCAGCATTCAAAGTTTTAGATCCAGTGAACATGGAAAATCCACCATCATTGGCTTGATCCATTGTATGTGATGCTTTTTGTAAATTGACAACCAATTTTTCACCTAAACCTTTCATTTCTGTTGATTCATCTGGATTAAAACTTTCTCGTTGACCTACGTCAATATAAACAGCATCTTTATCGATCAATAAACCATGAACATCAGACATTGGTGCATAAATGATTTTTTGTCTATCTTCCAATCTCTTTCTTGCCTTTCTCACTTTAGGTACATTTTCATCCCCATTTTCCAGAGCCAGTTTCAATTGTTCTCTTTCAATTTCTTCAATTTTTTGTTCATAATAAGGTGTAGGACAAGGATCTGGTAATTTTTCCACACTCAGTACTGTTAAATCACCCATTCCAGGAATATGAACTCTAGCATTGGTACTAGGAAGTGAAGTACCATGTAAATAACCATATATGGCAATTTTACGATCACATTTGGGGTTTTTTTCAATCTCTGTAGGATGAGTTAAATCATTAACTCTATCTGTCAAGAGATATGGATGTTCATTTCTCCATTTCAAAGGTCTAAATTTCATAACACTTAAAAATCTTGTCAAGTTTAAAATTTCTCTATCTGGGTATCTACCATTCATAACACCAGAGAGATAAAACAATTTAGCACCTTGATAAACTTCGGTCCAAAATCTATGTTTCAATCTTTTTTTAGAGGCTCTTAGAGTTGATGGAGATTTGAAAAGATCTAAATGAGTGGCAATACCCAATACCCTAGGCATACCATGATGTTGTGCAATGTTTAAAAATTCCATAGTCTCCATCTCCAAACCAAAATTACCATCGATCATCAATAATACCAAGTCGGCAATCTTGGCAATATCGGTCATGGAATTCAAATCATTTGACACTTCTATAATGGTTAATCTTCTTCTCTTACCACTAACAATGGTGATTGGTCCCTTCACCTCGGTTAAAGAAGTTTTGGTCAATCTTCTAACCAAAGATTTGATCAAAGTGGTCTTACCAGTACCGGGAGGTCCCACCACGGCAACTATCACAGGTGGAGGGTCATCATCGGGGGTACGATCCACCATAGGTACATGTAATTTTCTTTCTGCCATCTCACTTGATCTCTTTGCCATTTTTTGTAATTTCCCAGGAGCAGAGACAGCAAATGCCTTTGCATTGTGACCCTGGGTATGAAGCTTCTTCTTTGCAGAGTTGGTGTTGGGCTTGGCTGCCCTATGGCTCTTGTTTGTCTGTTGAGAATCCATGTTTTTTCTACCCTTCTTTCAAAACACCTGCTTCTGCTTCTGCTTCTTTATTATTATTCCTTTCTCCTTCTAAAATTTAAAAAAAATTAAAAAAAAAATTTATAAAATTTTTCTCCCTTTTTTCTTATAGTCGTGCAGTCATCGCTTGATAAGATGTATATGTCTAGGAAGTAACACAATACACAATTAGAGAGTTTTAAAGAGATATGTACTACCATCTACTCTGCGAAGTCTGAAAGTTGATCATCACCACCCTCATTTTGATTCAAAGGAAGTTGCTCTGTATAAATATCACAGAAATATCATCTATCCGATCAATCATCTATGTTGTCTGTCTATCTGCTCTGCTCTGCTCTGCTCTGCTCTGCTCTGCTCTGCTCTGTCTGTGTGTCAAAAAAAAACCCAAACATATTTTTCTTCTGTGGATGCTTTTTAACCGAAGGGTGATTGGTGTTGATAGATATTGGAATCAGCATATGATACTTTCAGATTTATATATATATATATATATACAGCGGATATCTATCTGTTACTTATATAAATCAATTGCAAATATGAACCATAGAGGTGTATATGGCCTTGTATATGTTATAAGAAATGGTTCCCCCCCCAGTAGTAAGTGTTTAATCCCCCCCCCAAAACACAAAGGCGCAAACAAAACGCAAAAATTCAAACAGCTGTGAAAAGAAACTGCAAAAAAAAAAAAAAAGTCAATCAAATCAAATCATCAAAAGCTAAAACAATAGAAAAATAAGAATATTTAAAAAATCCAAGATCAGATTTGTCTTTTAGATTGAAAGAACTATCTCCTCCATTTCT
>JAJLSQ010000108.1:0-25186 GCA_030567715.1 Nakazawaea wyomingensis | reverse complement strand
TTATTAGTTGTTATTTATTTTATGGTATGGAGTGTGCTAGAATATTCTAGAGAATTCTATGTGGTGCAGGGTGCGCGCGATCACGCAACTGTGGCGCAGAAAAAGGGATACTCGTGACTACTAGAAGATTCTAGCATACAATTGGAATATTCTAGAAGAAGTTTTCTGGATAAGTCGGCTTGGATGATTACTAATCAAGAGATGATCTGAATGATATATAAGGACCATGAAGGTCCCAAGTTTGTAGAAAATTTTATATTGTCAAGCAATAAGAATATAAGAAATATATTATATAACATCACGATAAGATGCTGAGTAAGACAGAAAGATATGTCTCAATTCAAGACTTCATGGTCCTAATATATCATTCAGATCATCTCTTGATTAGTAATCAGCCAAGCCAAAATACATTCCGGGAAGATCCTATTAGTGGCCTGATACGTGGTGTGACCAAGTCTTCCGAGACTTTCCGATGGCGTGACCAATAGCGTGACCAATAGCGTGACCAATAGCGTGACCAATAAATCTTTCCGAAATGTTCCCGTGGCATGATTACTAATCAATCTCAACATAGCTGCCTCAGCTCCAGTACATGTTTTTTGTGTGGGTATAAAATGAGCTCTTTTTGTTAACCTATCCACTATTGTTAAAATCGTATCATAACCATAACTTTCAGGCAACCCTGTAATAAAATCCATTGATATTGATGACCAACGATTTAGTGGAACGTCTAGTGGTTGTAAAAAACCTAGCTTTGTGGTTTGTGCCACAGCTTTTTGACATTCTGGACAACTGTTTATAAATTTAGCAACCAGCTTGAACATCTTTGGAAAATAAAATGACTGTGCCATAGTCATATATGTCTTCAATGGCCCCATATGTCCTTGTAAAGGGTGTGAATGGTAGTGGTCTATCAGCTTGTATCTAAGACCAACTATATTCGGAACACATAACCTCAAATTCTTTCCATCTGGGTTTGTTAATACTGTGAAGTATAGCAACCCATCTCTTATCTCATAATGTTTAAGTTGATGATAATTCTTTAATTTTCGAAATTCCTCTAACAGTAACTGTTTCTTTAATATTGTATAAACTTCTTGAAATTCTTTGTC
Organism: Nakazawaea wyomingensis; assembly: GCA_030567715.1. NCBI lineage: Eukaryota > Fungi > Ascomycota > Pichiomycetes > Alaninales > Pachysolenaceae > Nakazawaea > Nakazawaea wyomingensis. The sequence continues at coordinate 24,074 of JAJLSQ010000108.1, read as the reverse complement.
TATTAAATACAGAGATTGCCACGATTCATCAACTGCAAATTGATCTATGGAAATCTCATTAACAGCAAAACGACTTAGCATATCTGCTACCACATTACTTTTGCCTTCAATATATTTTATTTCAAAATCGTATGTTGATAGCTCCTGTAACCATCTAATCACCCGTGGTGAGGGCAGTTGTTTTTGTTTCAAAAGTTGACTTAAACTAAGGTGATCACTTTTGATAATTATCTTACACGACCATCCAAAATATATCTCCAATGTTGAAGCGCACGAACAATTGCTAAAAGTTCTAACTCCCGAACATGATAATTCTTCTCCCGCGGTAATAAACTTTTGGAATAAAATCCAATTGTTCCACTATTACCTTCTTCATCCACTTGCTCAAGGAAAGCTCCTATACCTAAAGTGCTCAGGTCTGTGGTGAGGATGAAGTCTTTATTCAAATCCGGCAAATAAATTATTGGTGGATTCAACAATGCCTTTTTCATTGCCAGCAACGCTTCATCTTGAGGTTTATCCCACTTAGATTTGTGTGCAATAAATTCCACAATTGGTCTAGCTATTGTTGACATATTTGGTACAAACATGCGATAATATTGAAATGTACCTAACACTGATTGGGCCCCTTTAATTGTCTTTGGAATGTCGAGTGCTTCGATAGCCAGTACCTTCTTGGGGTCGGGAGCAATCGTATCCGCATTTATCATGTACCCAAGATATTTCACTGATCTTTGACAAAACTTGCATTTGAATAAGTTTGTCACTAACCCATATTGTTTTAACCGGTCAAGTACCTTTCCAACATGTACTATATGATCCTCATATGACTTAGAGAAAATCAAAATGTCATCCAAATAAACTACTACTTGATCTAAACCATCGAGTACCTTCATCACCAAACGTTGGAACTGATAAGGCAGATTCTTAAGACCAAAGGGCATGACTTTAAATTGATATTTTTCAGCCCAAGCCTGTCAACGGTTTCGACTCTTCTTCCATAGCGATTTGGTGATATCCGGCTTCTAAATCTAAGCTGGTAAAAAACGAATTTCCAGATCCAACCATTGCAAGCAACTGTGAGATTACCGGTATACCAAATGTTTCTGTTACCGTCTTATCATTGAGTGCTCTATAATCAATACAAAGTCGATATTGATCTTCTCCCTGTTGATTCTTTGTTGGTTTTTTTATCAACAACACCGGTGAGGAATAAGGACCATATGACGGTTCTATAAAACCTCTATTCAAAAGCTTTTCCAATTCGACCTTCAACATCCGTTGTTCTTTAAGAGACATAATTATACGGCAGTTTGCTAACTGGTACCGTGTCTTTTAACACAATTCGATGTTCCACTCCAGTTTTAAATGGCATATGTTGTGGACTTTCTGTTGTAACGTTTTCTGGGTATCGTTTCAACATACTTTCAAAATCCATTAACTGTTCTTCCGTTAAACCGTCAAGCTTTGATGAGGAATTTTCAAGCAATTCAAAGTTTTTCCCTTCAACCATCATCTCAACCCTTTCATTCATCGGCTTAACAAACATAACCATTGCACTCTGTGCATTTTTTAACATATCTGGTTGATAAATAAAATCATCTATCACTTCGGGCAATAACGATTTTACAAAAGGGTTTCCGAGTATAACTTCATACGTCATGTCATTAACTATGTACAGTGTAACTAAATGACGGACTTCTTTTTCATTAGGTCTAACTGTATGACCTCATTAGTTACTTCCTGTAACGCCCCTTTTAATGAAATTACCTCCAGCTTCTCCGCTTTATTGTATAATCCTAATTCTTCAATAACTTTCTTTGTTACCAACGTAACACTTGAACCTGTATCCACCAACATAGTAAACCATCTTCCTAAAATCGATCCTTTGATCGTCCATGGTTCTCCATATTTTTTATCATTTTCAATTTTGACATTTTTTTGGTTGTTTTTCACCTTTTTTAGATAATTTACTATCTTTCATAATATTATTTTTTTTTTGATTTTTATTTATTTTCTCCATAATATTCTTGATATTTGTATTACTTCTAATATCGTTGATCACTACTCGTTGCGGTATTATTTGGACAATTCTTCAGAATATGTCCTTTACCCTTACGGCGGTAACATACCCGTCCAACTTTACAGTTAGCTGCAACATGATTACCATCACCACAGTTATAACATTTAATTTTCCTTTGGACTGATTTTTCTTTGTTATTACCATTAGATATATAGTTTTCAGTTTTGGTGACTGTTTTATTGGTTTTGGTCACATCCTTGTTCCTTACTGACATCATAGTATCTTCATACTTTTGCAGGAGAGTCATATTCTCTTCAAGACTGGTCTTTTCTGCTAACAGCAAGAATCTTTGAACCTCAGGATCTAATTTCATTTTATACATACTGCACAATGCAGTCATATTAAAATATTTGGAATCTTGAATACCAAATCCACGAATCGTCCATTGAAACTTTTAATATTACCACTCATCTTCAAATTGACCAACTCAGTGATCAACAAGTGCTGGCTGTTCTCACTAAAGAACAAATTCAAAAAAACTTCTTTAAATATGGTGAAGAATTTATCACTCATTGCAACTTCAGGTGCTAAATTATTTCCCCATTTGACCAAACTCAGCCTTAATAACCTTGGGTATATAAAATGGTTATTGCCACCAGAGCTTCGTCTGTTACCGGATAATTCAACAATGCCAATTGGAAATTAAGAATCCATTGTTTGGCGTCATCATAGTACGCTGGACTTAAACTCTTTGGATTGAAAAATTCAGGCAATTGTCGAGCATCCATCTTAACATTTCTCATATAGTTCATTGCACTAACTAACAATATTTCTTCATCATAGCTAACCACTTCAGCTGGCGTTTCCTTTGGTACCGTTATTTCTTTTTCCGTGTCAACTGCTGGTGATTTTTCCCTTTGTTTTTCAGCCTCAGGCAGAGATTGACTAGCTTCTGACATCTTTGACTCCAGTTTCCTTTCCAGGTTTAACCTTTTGCGTTTCAGCAGCTTCTTCTTTCGTTGTAGCAGTTTACCCTTTGCGTTGTTTTGCGGCGCTACCAAGTGTTTTACAAACCAGTCTCTTTACTTATGTTGAGCAATTAAATGCCTCAGATTAAATCCCGCATTGATGACAAATTAAATGAGGGATTTAATTTGCCGATGTAAACGGAAGTATTTAGAAATATTTAGAAATATATATTATATATAAGTAGTTCAAGATATCTTCTTAAAGGTATCTTTGAAAAGTATCGAAAAAGAATATTAAAAGTATGAATAATATTAACACTTACATAGAGAGGATCACCTCTGTTCAACAGGTTATGAGCCTTAAGATGCAGGCCTCTCATGTTTTAACAGGTATTGACAACTATCACAAATGGTTTCCAATGTTAATGAGTATGCTTAGAGTAACTACATCAGGAGTTGCTGAATTTATTGAAACCGGAGAACTTGCTGACATTGCACTTTATGATGCCGAGCAAATTGCAGTTATCAGGCAAAAGACATTGCAAGCTGTAACCACAGTTGCAATGAACACGATTAGTCCAGATCTATGGGATGTTTTGTGCGCTGAGGGCACTATTGGTGATGCTGCTGGTATTTTCAAATCATTGAAGCTGCAATATGGGACCTTAACGATCCGTACCCTTCATTATTTTTCCAAAAAATTGAATGTTTTACCAGGTGGATCGTTGCTGTTGCCTCAAATGATCGATCATGTCATGTTGGGAAGAGCTGTATATCATAATCAAGAGGTATACAGCATTGGTCTATTACTTTCGGTGTTACCAGATGCGGTAGTCGAGAAAGCTGCGAGTTTGTTTACTCCAGCTGTTCTCGACAATATGAAATTCGTTGACTTTTATCAATTTGTCAAACCATTTTGTGATACATTATCTTCCTCAAGTACCAATTCAAATGGTTATGTTGCCAGATCGACGTTTAAATGTCATTTTTGTGGTAAACTTGGTCATACAAAATCACATTGTCGTCTGAGAATCGCCAAAGGAAAAGCTGAAAAAGGTGCTGAAAAAGGTGGTAAACAGGAGAATTCGGATTATTCACATCGCTCGACTCCTAATCAAGAACCATCCCTTCGGCATGGCATGTCTGTTACAATGCATCCGTTCTGTCCAGTGATTTTTGCTTGGATAGCGGTGCTGCAGCACATATGCTAAATGACGTATCATTATTCGATGAACTTCGTCCTCACAGTGGAGATGTTAGTGGTATTGGTGGAACCATGAGTGTTCAAGGATGCGGAACAGTTTCGTTAGTTCCATTTGGTATCCCAATTATTTTGAAAGATGTTCTTTTTGTTCCTCACCTTCCTGTTAATTTGATTTCAGTTATGAAAGCTGTATCCCATGGAGCCAAATTTAGTTTTCAAGCAGATGGTGTGTGGATAGATGGTAAGAAGATGGGTTATTGCCGTGACAATTTAGCATTCCTTTCGGTTTCCCGTGGTATGCCAGCTGCTATTCTGAAAGTTGATGATCCCGCTCTTTATCACCATAGAATGGGTCATCCAACTAACCCTATTTGAAAAAGATTCTTGGTGACAAAGTTGAGACTTTGGATCAGGGATGTGGAGATTGTGTTAGAGCTAAACTTACACACACACGTGTTCAGAAAAGTGAGACAAAATCGACCTTTCCAATGGAATTGATTAGTGCAGACCTCACCGGTCCGTTTACATATCCAAATACAGTTGCAAATTCCGTTTATTTTTTGACAATTGTAGACCAGTACAGTCGTTATGTGACAGCTATTCCGCTTAAAGTCAAGTCGGATGCTGCAGATGCACTTATTAGTTTTATTAAAAAATCAGAAAGGTATTTTCAAGAACAACAGTATGTTGCTATTCTGGTTAGAACTGATAACGGTGGTGAATTTGTTAATAAGTTGTTTGATGGTTTTTGCAGAGCTAATGGAATTGACCATCAATTAACAGTTCCTCATAATAGTGAGCAAAATGGTATTGCTGAGAGATTTCATCGTACTATTCAAGAAAAGGCAAGAGTGCTTATGGTGGCTGGAAAAGTCCCGGTTGAATTGTGGTCTGAAGCAGTCAATACATCAGCGTATTTGCTTAACCGCACTCCAGTTAGACATTTAGGATACGAGACTCCTTATGAGCGTTGGTTTGGTAGGTCTCCAAGCTATGATCATCTTAGAGCTTTTGGCTGTCAACTGTATGCACATGTGCCACTGCCACTAAGAGATGGTAAATTTGATGCTAGTGCTATCAGTCTGGTTATGATGGGCTATGATGCTCACCATAAAGCGTATAGGTTGTTCAACCCAATCAACAACAAAATTTTTGTTTCGTCCCAGGTTCGATTCGATGAGAAGGAATTTCCCTTAGATGGTGTACTTGTTGAGAATCCTTTAACTACATTTGAAACTGGGAAGGTTGCTGGAGGTGTTTCTGCAGTTCCAATACATTCATTCCAAAAGTTAGATCAAACAGAAGATGATTTGGTATTAGAAACTATTTCTGATAATGAGAATAACACCACAGATGAAATAAGAGAAAGAAATGAGTCCTCTGATACTGAATATGATGAGTCAAGTGATCAATCCGATCAAACTGATGAGGATGGTTCATCTGATAGTGATCGATCAAATGTATCAAATACACTAGCTAATGATGGTGAAAAGGAATCCGTTGATGGGTCATTCAGAACCCCTGCCACTACTGATGATATGGAAGCTATTGATTCTAAGAATGCTATGGATATTGTGGATGTGATTGGTGTTATTTCAGACACTGAGACTGATGCTTCTGATATGAATATTACCTCAAATAAGGCCATGGAAAGTATTTCAACAACTGAAGAAATACCTGTCAACACCACGTATCAGGCCACTAATAGGATCTTCCCGGAATGTATTTTGGCTTGGTTGATTACTAATCAAGAGATGATCTGAATGATATATAAGGACCATGAAGGTCCCAAGTTTGTAGAAAATTTTATATGGTTAAGTAATAAGAATATAAGAAATATATTATATAACATCAAGATGTTGAGTAAGACAGAAAGATATGTCTCAATTCAAGACATATTTCCTTCTGCAAATCCATATTCCAACCGCATTTCGTCATTATGTCTCATTTTTCAATCACAAACCTATCTCATTATCAACATCTATGCTCCCAACACCAACCAACACTCTTTCTATCGGGATCTCACTCTCTCCCTTCACCGATTCCAAAATGACCATACCTCTCACCAACTACTCATATCTGGGGATTTCAATTCTATCATTGATCCAGCAATTGATCGTTTCCCTCCACTGTCCCATTCCTCTCATCAAACCTATAATTCCGCCACAATATCCTTGCGAGATATGATCCAACAACTACACCTTTCCGACGCTTATCGCTCACTTCATCCGAAAACCTGTGTCTTTACCAATCGCAATGGCAACGGGAATAGACGGATTGATCTTTTCCTCCTCTAACTTCCCATTTCAACCTCATCTTTCAACATCAAATCCTGCTCCAACTTACCTGGTATTCATCACAGCACCCATTGTCCTGTCTCTCTCACCTTATCTCCCTGATTACCACCTCGCGGCAAAAGAATCATTCACCCATCTCAAAACCTTCTACATGACTCTTCCATGATGTCCCAAATTCTCAAAATTCCTCCTTTCAGCGACAACCCGGTGGTTGAATGGGACTATTTCACTCATGTCCTTGCTAACACACTTGAAAAATTTGATCTTCTTCTTAAAGCAGCGACTCTGGCCCCTTATCACACTCATCATATCTCACATCTGGCTGAAGACCTTTCCAACCAATCCTCACACTCCGTTTTCTCATCATACAATTATCTAAACCCACGTTTCAAAAATCAAAATCATCATCCCTCGACCACCTTCGACACTGACCCTTCCTCCTGTTATCAACAACTTTAATCTCCCGAAGATGGCCCATCTAAAACCTTCATAGATGACCAGCTACAATCAATCTTACCAAATTTCACTATTTCATCAGATTCTAAAAATCTTCTACATACCCCACCCACTGATAAAGAAATTTATGATATCATTAAATCCAACTACAAACAAAAGAAACATAAGACTTCTCCAGGCCAAGACGCCATGGGGTACTTTTTTTTTTTTAGATATTGGAAAACATCAAACCTAGGTTCATCCGCATGATTCAACATCTCCATAAAGACGGCATCCTTCCTGAATCTTTTCGAGACATTCTCATTGTCCCAATTTTGAAATCTGGGTCCCCGCAAGACATACAAAATTACCGGCCCATTAGTCTCATCAGCGTTGGCTTTGTTTCTTGAATTGAGACATATCTTTCTGTCTTACTCAGCATCTTATCTTGATGTTATAATATATTTCTAATATTCTTATTACATAACCATATAAAATTTTCTACAACCTTGGGACCTTCATGGTCCTTATATATCATTCAGATCATCTCTTGATTAGTAATCAACCAAGCCAAAATACATTCCGGGAAGATCCTATTAGTGGCCTGATACGTGGTGTGACCAAGTCTTCCGAGACTTTCCGATAGCGTGACCAATAGCGTGACCAATAACGTGATCTAAATCTTTCCGAAATGTTCCCGTGGCATGATTGCTAATCAATCTCAACATTAAAGGTATCTTTGAAAAGTATCGAAAATAATATTAAAAAGTATGAATCCACATTGCAGCGTATTGATTTTTGATGTGATAACCTGGAGGAGTTTGTCATTTAATAATTTGCTGATGATCCTGAGACTTACATTAAATAAACTAATGGGCCTATAATTTTCCATTTCGGAAGAGTCTCCAGATTTGAATATGAGATTGATAAGGACTTGGATAAAATTTTGAGGGATGATGTGGTTTGTTAGAACATAATTAATCATCTTATGTAAAGCGTCTCCAGTGTGATTCCAAGAAAGATTGTAGAAACCATAAATGTAGCCATCTGGACCAGGAGAAGAATTTCATTTTTCCTTAACTAATTGTTTTAAGGTGGTTTCAATTTCTTCTTTGGAAAAAGGTGAAACGAGAAAAGTGGATTCTTCTGATGATATTTTAAGTCATTGAGGTATTTTTCTAATAATGCAGTAATTGTTGATGTAGGTAAAATCTTCCGGTTTTGATATAGGGTACGATATCAATTAAAGAATCAATGTGGTTGTCTTTTGAGCTAGGATGAAATCTAGGATTCAAATATTGGTAACTCTGGAACTGACTCTTTAATAGGACATTGTTTAGTACCCTAGAAGAGGTTCGGTTGTAATGAATGGATTGGGTAAATTTTTTTAATATTGGGTCCATTAAGTGAGAATGCTGTATCAAATAGTCCCATTCTATAATCGGATTTGAATGATTCAGAGATGGAGAAGAAAATATGAAATTCATGATTTTATCATGATGTAAAATGTTTTTTTGAAGGGATATATGTGCCCGTGGAAATACCCTTACTTAATTCTGTGATTAGAGGGGGTGGGTAGAAATAAATTTTTTGCCCCCTCAAAAAGAACGTTTTACATATGATCCAAGAGTTGGATCTTGCAATATGGTCGATTTTCCTGTTATTGTGATAATTGTTATTGGTGTGAATTATTTCAGTAGGGTGATGAATCCGATAGGAATCTGAAATTTGAAGTTATTGCATAATGTGGTGTAATATCCTGGTATCCTGAGGATTAGAACTTTTTTTTTGTATTAATTGGTCATATTGGGGGTTTATCATGCAGTTAATATGTAATGATGACGCGGATAATTTTTTTGATATTTGGTTATAATGTTTTTTAAAAATTTGAGAAACTCAAGCCGTTCTTTTAAAGTTGAAGGTACGTACAAGTTGATAACGATACACTTTTTGTTGTATAATGTGATGTGGGTAATGTCACAATGGTCGTTGTGTGGAGCAACTGAGAATGTTCTTTGATTTTCAGATTTTTATCAATTGTGAGATTTTGCGAAATTCGTATAAAAGTGTGGGTTTTTTTTGTTGATTTTTTTGTATACGACGTAAATAATTCTCTATATTTATGATTTTTTTTAGCATTTTTTTAAATTTTTTTTTGATCATACTGAAGTATATGATTGTATGATGATATGTGATCTTTGCAGTTAAACTCTTGTAAGCATAGTATGGAGGAATTATAATGTTGAATTTGATAGGTGAAAAGAATGGTAAAGAGAAGGGAGTGCTGTTTTTGCATGTTGAATGTGATGATGCTAACTGAATTGGACATATTTATAACTGTTGATGGTCAGGTTGAGTATCTTCCAAAGAATCAGTTAAAACGGCTTCATTCATAATTGAATCTTCAGCTGGTATTGTATCAGCTATTATACAGTCATCCATTTGTGAATCTTGGATTTCATCTTCCTGGGATGTGGTAATTGGATTGGTTTTCTGCATCAGAGATGATGAAGAGTCTTGATCCATATTGAGGGAATAAAGTAGTAATTGTGTGAAGTTCGATAGAAGATGAGGAGTTTAATGATGAAGTAGGTTTGGTTGGAGAGTCAGCTGGATTCAGTAATGGAGTCATTTGAATTTTTGAAGGTGAGGATGGTGGGGATGTGAAGGATGATTGTGGTTGAGGTGTTGGAGATGAATGTGGACTTTTAAATAGTTATCTTGGTATATTGATTGTAATACAGTTGTTTTTTTAACTATAGAGTGATGAGTAGGTTTATCCAGTATCTTATTAGGCGAGTTGAGGTGAAATTGATTAGTCTTGGTAACCGGTGAGTCAGGAGGTGAGATCTGAATTTTGGGGGAGGTATACTTGATGTCATATGTATGAGTGTTTGGAGGAGGGTTTGAACGTTGGATTTGTTGTTGGGATGCATGCCACAGTCTTGAGGCATGGGATTGATGTCCACAATGTGTACACAATGGAGCCATTTTGCAATTCGATCGGATATGATCTAAGCTGTTACAGTAATAACAATATTTTGTTGGATGTATGACCCTAATCTCCATCCCTTTTGGATAATTATGTGATCTTCTTCGTGGTAATATTGGACTGGAAAAAGCAATGAGGAATTGTTGGTGGCATACCTGGTCTACAAATCGGGTGGTGGTTGTCCAATTTTGAGGAAGGTCTGTCAATCCTTTGTCTAAAATGACATCATTGTCCTGTAAGACTTTTGATAGATAATGGTTTGTTGAATAGAGGTGATCCTCTCTATGTAAGTGTTAATAGTATTCATACTTTTAATATTATTTTCGATGTTTTTCAAAGATCCCATTAAGAGAATATCTGCTACTTATAAATAATATATATTTCTAAATATTTCTAAATACTTCAACTTACTCTCTATTTGTATCGGCTAATTAAATCCCTCATTTAATTTGTCATCAATGCGGGATTTAATCTGAGGCATTTAATTTCTCAACATAATCTACCAGAACTTCGATGATAGCTACATTTTGGAATTTCTTATTCAGGTTATGAATAGAGAGAAACCTTCAAAATGATATGATGAAAGATATACATATAGCCTCTAATAATTTTAATGAAACAGTATCAGGGTTGTAGGCAAAACTAATATTTTGTTGTTTGAAGACTGCAGCGATGTCTTCTGAAGTAAGACAAGGATCGTTTTCATCAGAAGGTGATTCTTTAAGTAATAAAGTGACAGGAGTTGAATAAAGAAGATTAGTGATTTGGTTCTTTGCTTGAAGATGAGTCAAGTTCATATGTTAACTTGGAGTCGTGAGATTTTTCAGCTTGTGAGGTGAAAGAAGTGAAGTTTGGGGTTAAATCATTATAACTTTGATTCAAATGGGGGTCAATATTATTGGAACTTATGGTAGTAACAGAGTAAAACCTTTATTTCTTGATACAGAATAAAACTATACAAACCTAGGTAAAACATCTCTATTTATATTGAATCTCTAGAGTATTCAGACAACTAATAAAGGTTATCTAGAATCCTCTAGATCTTCTAGATCTTTCTTTTCTAGATATTCGGATGACCAATACAGATCATCTAGAATCTTCTAGATCTTCTAGATCTTTCTATTTATTCATCCTTTACAAATCTAGATCTCATTCTAGATTCTACAAATATGAGGACCCTGAGGGGGTGTGTTTGAGTTGGTGTTGAGTGCACTACCATTTTTTGAAATTTTTTTCAGACAGAAAATGGGTTGATGATGGTTCGCTTAATGTTAACCAACTATTGGTTGTTGTTGACACATTAGGAATTGATGATGATTGGGTGGTTTGAGTGAAGTCTGTAATGCTTTTGTCCTCTTGTGGTTGTAAGGCAGAGGACTGAGATTTGACAGAGTCTAATGGTTTCGGTGGTTTGAAGGTAAAAGATGATGGTTCTGTATCAGAACGATGAGTAGCGGGAGTTGCATCGCTGGAACGGGCAGCTGAGCCAGTTGCGGTGGAAGGGATATATTCCGGTGGTGCTTTTGATCTTAAACGTCGTGACGGTGATGAAATAGGCATTTTGGGAAAAAAAGCACGTCACGTGATATCAAATCAAATCAAATATGGATTTATTACCTATATATAGCCCAGAGGGCTATATAACGACTATATAAAATAGTAAAATATAAATCTGAGCGGTGATGTGGCAACTAGAAGCTAAGGAAAAAAGCTCAGAAGAGCTTTAACAGTAAAGTATCATCGCTGAGTTCTCATACTGTCTCCCAGAACAGGAAAAAAGGAGAACTAAGAAGAAGAAATAGGTTGAGAAGGAAGGGGTAAACAAATAGGAGTGAAAGAAAAGGATCTAAAAAGTTAGATCAAAGAAAATGGAAACTAATAGTAAATACCATCATAATAAGAACCCAGATAATGACTGGATATATAAGAAAGGGTCTTCCTTTGCCAAAGTTCTTTAGTCAAAGGCTCAGGAGGAGAATTGCCATATCTTCGTTGATTTCGAAAACGATGAATAATGGTGAGAAACATGTTTTGAAGGAGAATTTCGATGAAGGTGTCTCGGGTGTTGAATAGAATGGAACGTTGTTGGATGGAAGGATAAGAAACAGAAGCTTGAGAGAGAAGAGCAGCAGACCAAATGTATTGAGCAACAGGATATTGATCAATGATGTGATGCACAGTTTCCATAGAATTTTCAAGACATAAACAACAAGTTGGAATGGAAGAGTGAGGTCGATCCAGTAATTTTGGAAAGTGAGCCAGAACCGGAAAATATTTGGTGTGGAAATATCCCAAATGGTATAATTGGAGTTCCTCAAGGCAGCCCGTGACAGTATGACTGAGCCTAGAAAGGCGCTTCCAATAAGTCTGCCAACGGTTGAGAGTGGGAGGAGGGATGATGGTACCATGATCCCAGTGGGTAGTCCTCTGGATTGACTGTTCAAGGGAAAGTTCCTTGCAAAAGTGTTGTGTACTGGTCCCCTTAAACGAGTTTATACATAAAGCTTTATGAGTGAATATATCAACGAGGGTGTTTGAATGAGATTGAAGGATATACGTTGAGATATCACGATTTGCCCTATTCGAGAGTTCCCGGTCGCACTAGTAGTACCAGATAGGTTCAATAGTGTAAGTGGTTAACACATTTAACGCGAAACTAGAAGACCTGGATTCGGTCCCTAGTGGCCACATATTTTTCCTAGCTGTGAGTCGAGGTTAGACTTCCACAAAGGAACTCCTCTTGAGTCTCAAACATAACCTTCCAGCCTTTGATAGTGGTTACCAGCTCACGATAGTTCTTCGTAGAGATGTCAGGAACAGCCCGATGTGTAGCCGCATGCGCAGCCTCATGTGGAGTAGTAGCTTCAATTTCCAAATCGGGGTTATTATTATGGTTCATTGTTTTTCCAGAAATTTTTTTTTTTATTTTTTTTTTATGTATAAATAATATTGGAACTTATGGTAGTAACAGAGTAAAACCTTTATTTCTTGATACAGAATAAACAACTATACAAACCTAGGTAAAACGTCTCTATTTATATTGAATCTCTAGAGTATTCAGATGACTAATGAAAGTCATCTAGAATTTTCTAGATCTTCAATTTACTCATCATTTACATGCAAATCTAGATCTCATTCTAGATTCTACATTTCTTACCCTTATTATCTTCCTTGATTTTCTCTTTTTCTGCCCTACTATTTACTTTCTTTTTTTCCCATATTTTGACATCACTATCAAATAAGAAGGTTTCTTCCGCTGCGAGATGAATAGAAGCTATTCATCTAAAAAACACATAGAGTTTTTGCCGACATTATTTTGATATGTCACTTGTTTGTTTGCCTTATTCACATGACACGTGATATATGTAGTTTCTTATAACTTAATATTGTCGGATAAAAATAATTAACAATAAAAACATTTGTGTCATATTTCATGTCATCTTCAAACCACGATAATCATCGGTATAGTGAATAATTCCAGCTCATTTCATCGAATTGATACATTAAAATGGATATTGTTATTAGCTTGAGAGTGATATGGATTTAGTAAATTGCTTAGATTACTTATTAGCTATTACTTGGCTTCCAAAAGTTAGTCATAAAAACTCTATCGAATGGAGTGGCTTGTCTGCTTTATATTAACTAGACTATTTCCCTATTCATTGCAAAAGCCTAGGGCTTATGAGGAAAAATAAAGAAAGGTTAAGATAATGATAAAATATAAAAAGAAAAGAACAGATTATTAGTGAATATATAAAATATAAATATTTTATTTACTCAAATATGTAGTTTAAATGTACAGCGAGTACAAGGAAAAATACAGTGATCAATTTTACAATAATAAGATGAGATATCTATCAATTACACTATCATTCACAGGTTTTCAATTCCCTTCTTGATTAAATAAAGGTCAAGGTAGCATTTTTTTTGACAGCCCCTAAATTTTTACTACTAATAAAAAAAAAATAAAAAAAAAAATTTGAAAAAAAGATAAATTTCGATCAAGTAAATACAAGGTGACCCACTTTTTTGACAGAAGTTTCAATGTACGTTATGGTTATCAAACGATTGGAACTAAATGTGGCAAATATATAGTTTTGAAATTGTTCTCGATGTATGATAATCAGTGTCTGGGGTCTCAGTATTATCAGTTCTACACCAAACATATGGGATGCAATATTATCAATTGAGAACGGACTCATTGTTAACAAACATTATCCATGATAACAGATCACTTCAAGGGACTCTTAGATTTTTTTTGTGAGAGTAGTAGAGACGATCAAAAGTGGGTGTGAATAAGGTTCACATAATTTGAATATCTTTTAGTGCTATTTGGTGAATACCAATAACAGTTTTTTGTATGGCATGGATGTTTCTCCCGCCGACACTGACTCAAGCAAATTGAGATGAGCTTAAAACTAAGATCATATCCAATCAGCTCATGTTGAAAAGCGGAACTAACATCGATAGTTTCAATTGAGGTTCAGCTCAAGAGAATGGGCATCTTCAGCGTATGGTGTGAGGCTTTGAAAAAATATGGCCATTGAGAGCTCAACAAAATTATGAGGTAGTGATAATGTCCTTGGTCCCCTTCTCCTTCGCTACACTGATCTTCTGGGACTGATAGATGATTGTATTTGGTGCCCACCGCCGTCGAATCTCCGAATCAATTGCCTTATATATGCGCTCATGATTGACCCAATGAATAAAGAGTTTGCTTCTCATTCAGTTACAAAACTGTGGTATCTGGTCACAATTGATTTCAGAGTTGAATCGTTTTTTTAACTATCAGATGGGAATACTTGGTCATATTTGCTTTATGCTAGATTATTATTATGACTACGTGCCATTCAGATTGTTATCTAGGAAAAAAGAGTGGGTCTTATAGAGGCATGTTAACAACTCTTGGTTTACAACTCAGATTGAATGTTTATTATGGCAATAAAACTGAATATTTAAGATAGGAATTTATGAAATTGAACTAATCAAGTTTCGTTACACATACTAGACAGTTAAACAAGAAATTTCTTTGGAAAATTATGTGATTCATTATTGATATTGAAGATGTTCGGATATTGAGGCTGAACGGGAACTTAATTTCAAAAACTATGAGAATGAACCTATCTCTCACATACGGGACCAAAGGAAAAAAAAAGTACTGCTATAAATCGATTGTTACTAGCAGAGGTTGCAAAACCACTAAACTGAACCAGTGCGGATGCAAGAGAAGGAATCGTCAGCCAAGAAGCCACACACATCAGCAATTTTTCAGCAGCCATACAGCAAAAAAACTAGTCGTCATCACATATAGCAAAGACTAAAGATTTACTTGCACCTACCTACCTGTCTGCATTTAATTTTTTTTTGGATAACTCAAGACCGAATAAAAAAAGAGAGCCACATATTTATGAAATTACAAAGGTCTATTAGAAGAAATGTAATGTGGTACTACTGTTTTAAGAATTGATGACGTCAGAGAGATTTTTTTAGATTTTTTTTGGTTTCACATTTTCTATTGTTTAACTCATCTTGACAAAAAAGTACATCAGAGAAAATTTTATTTTCTGGTATAGAGATGATATTTATAATTAGTTTTATGCTTCAGTAAAATATTCCTTCTCCTGGTTATTGTCTAAAACAATCATCCCTATCACTCGGGAAAATATATATAGTAATCTTTTGTTTTATCTCTTATCGCGCAGATGTCGGTCGGGTATTGCATACTTTTATCCGTTAAAAAAATATAATTTCTTGCTTATCAGTTGAGTTTTTCAAAATATTACAAAAAGATGGTATAATCCCTCTGATTGATTGGAATCTTTATAACATTTACTATAATATCTCATAGTCACAAAATTTGAATCATTTTGAAATCATTTGGAATATACTTTTTAACTTCACATCACATCACAATGGGAAACGCACCATCACTCGACCACATCAGTGATCACTTTCTCACTTTGCCCACCCATGGTAAACTTTCAGGACTCACCATTTGCTCCGAGGATGGTATGCCACGTACCCACCGCTTTGCCAATATCCGTTATGCATTATCACCAACTGGTGATAACCGTTGGAAACTCCCAGTGCCAATCCCAGATGATTACGATTACACCAAAGATGATCATCGTGAATTTGCACCAAAGAGTCCACAACCTTCGATCGCCGATCCCAATTTCAAGCATCAATATTTCAAAAGTCCAACTTCGGAGGATATCACCCATTTGAACGTGTGGGTACCAGCAGATGATACCGATAAGCCCACTACTGGGTGGCCCGTGTTATTTTACATCCATGGTGGATGGTTGCAGTACGGGTCTCCTAATCAAGGTGCAATCCAGGACCCTCGAGATTTACATGATCCGACCAAATTTACAGAGAGATATATCATTGTGTCTCCAGGTTATAGAATCAACTTGTTTGGATTTTTGAGTAGCAAAGAATTGGTTGAAGAAAATGGGTTGTCTTCGAATTTCGGATTTTGGGATCAGAGATTGGCTTTGGAGTGGACAGCTGAAAATATTTGCCATTTTGGTGGAGATTCAAATAAAATCACTGTTGCTGGTATCAGTGCTGGATCTTATTCTACTTTTTTCCAATTACTGTACGAAGTATATCACCCTGAGGTGAAACAATTGATCAAGCAAGTTGCATTTTTCTCGAACAATGTATGGATACAACCAAAGACTTTAGAAGAATGCCAGACCCAATTTGAGGAATTGTTGAATATTTGGGGTATCGATTCAAATCTATCAAGTAAGGAAAAATTGGCAAAATTGAGAAAGATTGATGCCGATGATTTGGTTGAAAAGATCCCGGAGATGGTTTGGCACACATTTAGAGCCGTTACCGATGATCATTTCATATCTTCTCAATTGCTACAAGATTTGTATTCCGGAGCTTATGGTGTTAAATTGAAGGAGAGAAACTTGAGGATTTTGATTGGGGAAGTGGATAATGAGGGAGTCAAATACTCATTACTCAACACTCCAAAGACTATGGCTGAATTACCTTTGCAATTGGCCAATTATTATCCTTCCAAAATCACCAACACCTTGTTAGATATGTATCCTAAAATCACCTATTTGGAAGATGATCCTGCGTTTGCCGAGAGCTTACAGGAGTTATATGGCAAGATGGTGAGTGATGGACAAGTGTACGCGTCTTCGAGAGGGTTTTTAGACTCAATAGTGAATAAAGGTGGGTTCCCACAGGGAAATATTTTCCGATACCAGAGTGGATTCCGGACTCAATATCTTGACAAGTTTGTCGACCGCAAACATCGGGTTCCACATGGTTGTGATGTTCAAATCTGGTTCTTTGCATTACAGATGGGGATCTTACCAGAGGAAGAAGTTTTCATCTTAGAATTCATGAAACCGTATGGCAAGTTCTTGCATTATGCCGACAACAAACAGATGGATTGGGGTACTTCGAAGTTGCAAGAGCACCGGGTGATGTGTGCAGATGGTAAGACTAGAATATTGGAAGATGATAAATGGGATTGGGGGGTAAAAGTTGCCAATCTGGTGTACAAGTCTCAATTGTCTTGAGAAAGAAAGAAAGAAAGGCAAAAAAAAAGGTCGTGTGTGTTTATATCAACAGTAGTGTATGTATAAACCAATTATTGTTTTTGTGTTTTTTTTGTGTTTTTTTTGTGTTTTTGTGTTTTTTTGTTTTCATTCCAACACACACACACACCTGTATACCCCTGAAAAATTTAAAACGTCTTGGATCAATTCAAACTCGTGTTGCAATTTGATATTGTTTCACTTTTCTCATCCAATTTATAAAAGCCAAACTAATTAATTCTTGGACCAAATCCTTGTTTTTTTTTTTAAAGTCCTTTCTCCATCGTCATCCATTATTACTTCCATTCTTTTTTTTGCATTCATTCCCAGTTTCACGTCATTCATTCATTTCAGACTTTGTGATTTTAATCATCTAGCATAGCCTGCCATAGTGTAACACTCTTTTTTTTTTATATTTCCATCATCTCCTTAATTATTTGATAATGTACAACACAGAACAACAGCAACAACAACAGCAGCAACAACAAGCATACAATTCACAGAATCTGGTAGCAGCTACATCTTCTGCCACAGTGGCAAGAACTACAACAACATCATTATCACCTGAAGTTTCATTCAATGTTAGTGATCACTACCAGATACTAGGTATTGTTGGTACAGGCGCTTATGGAACCGTTTGTTCGGCAATTCATAAACCATCACAGATGAAGGTTGCCATCAAGAAGATAATACCATTTGAAAGATCAATGTTTTGTTTAAGAACTTTACGGGAGTTGAAAATCTTGAAACATTTTAACCATGAAAACATCATTAGCATATTAGATATCCAAATCCCTTATAGTTTCGAGACATTTAATGAAGTTTACCTCATTCAAGAATTGATGGAGACTGATTTACATCGTATTATCCGTACCCAAAAATTATCAGATGATCACTGTCAATATTTCACTTATCAAACTTTAAGGGCTTTAAAACTGCTCCATTCTGCCAATATCTTACATAGAGATTTGAAACCGGCAAATTTATTACTCAATTCAAATTGTGATTTAAAACTTTGTGATTTTGGTTTGGCAAGATCAATAGCCTCAACGGAGGATAATTTTGGATTCATGACCGAATACGTGGCCACTAGATGGTATAGACTGCCAGAAATTATGTTGACTTTTCAAGAATACACCACTCTGATAGATGTATGGTCTGTTGGTTGTATATTACTGGAGATGTTGAGTGGGAAACCTTTGTTTCCAGGTCGTGATTATCATAATCAATTATGGTTGATCATCGAGGTGTTGGGTACTCCATCAATGGAAGATTATAACAGTATCAAGTCTAATAGGGCAAAACAATATTTGAAATCTTTACCGACAAGAAATCGGATTCCATTTGATGTATTATTCCCAGGTTGCAACCCATTAGCACTTGATTTATTGGAGAAATTGTTGACTTTTAATCCATCAAAGAGAATTAAAGTTGAAGATGCATTAAATCATCCATATTTACAATTATACCATGATCCAAACGACGAACCTGTGGCAAATAAGATCCCAAAGGATTTTTTCGATTTCGATAAGAAAAAAGATGAGTTGAGCGTGGATGAGTTGAAGAGGTTGTTGTATGATGAAGTGATGAAGCCGTTACAATATGATGAAGAGCAGCAGCAGCAACAACAACAGTAGAAATATACTTCTGTATAGTAGAACAGATATAGAATAGACGAGCCATATATACATGTTAAAATCATTTTCACTTGTAGTATATACCATTTTATCCTTTGTAGGATGAGTCATCCATCAAATGAATCTGACTCCAGTCTTTAATTTTAATTTTAATTTTAATTTTAATTTAATTCCCCACTCTCCATAAATAAACTGCGCAAATACAAAATTGGGAAAAAAACATAAAATAAATTTTTTTTGTTTTTTTTTTGTTCTTTGACAAATTTCAATTTCAATTTCCAAATCAATTATTGAACTGACAGAGGTTATTTAAGTATTGAAAATTACTTAAACACCATCCGATCACAACAACTTCCAAAGAAAACACACACACACACATACACACAATGGCCACTTTCTCAATTGAAAACATTCCAACATTACCTCCAGACTCCTTATTCGGTTTGAAAGCCCGTTACACACTGGATTCCAGACCAGATAAGGTTGATTTGGGTATCGGTGCTTATAGAGACAATCTGGGAAAACCATGGATATTACCAGCTGTTAAAAAACTGGAAAAATTATTACAACTGGATCCAAATTATAACCATGAATATTTATCAATCAGTGGATTTGATCAATTCACCAAAAGTGCATCTAAAGTGATCTTTGGTACTGAATCTTCGGTGTTTACCGATGATCGTATTATCTCAGTTCAATCACTTTCAGGTACTGGAGCTTTACACATTGCTGCTGTATTTTTAAAGAAATTCTATCAGGGAAATCAAACAGTTTATTTGTCACATCCAACATGGGCTAATCATGTTCAAATATTTGAAAGTGTTGGATTAAAGACCAAGACTTATCCATATTGGGACCCCAAGACCAAATCTTTGGATTTAACAGGTTATTTGGCAACGATAAATGATGCTCCAGAGGGATCAATTTTCTTATTACATGCCTGTGCACATAATCCTACCGGATTGGATCCATCAAGGGAACAATGGATTCAAATACTAGATGCCATCAAACTGAAAAACCATTTTGCCTTGTTTGATTCAGCATATCAAGGTTTCACCACTGGTTCATTGGTTGATGATGCATGGGCCGTTAGGAAACTGGTTGATGAATACAAGTTCAACATGTTGGTGTGTCAATCATTTGCCAAGAATTGTGGTATGTACGGTGAAAGAGTTGGATGTATTCATGTGGTGTTATCCTCAGCTAATGATGATAAGTTAAAACTGCTGATCATGTCCCAGTTGAACAAGATTATAAGATCAGAGATTTCAAATCCTCCTCTGTACGGTGCCAAGATTGTAGCCAAAATTTTGAACACTCCAGAATTGTATCAACAATGGGAACAAGATTTGTTAACAATGTCATCACGTATCACCTCGATGAGACACAAATTACGTGACGAATTAGTTTCATTGCAAACACCGGGAAATTGGGATCATATCGTGAGCCAAAGAGGAATGTTCTCCTTTACAGGATTAAATCCAGATGAAGTACAGAGATTGGAGTTGAAACATGGTGTATATTTGGTTAGTTCCGGTAGAGCTAGTATTGCCGGTTTGAATGATACTAATGTCAAACGTGTGGCTCTGGCTATTGATGAAGTTGTCAGAGAACAGAGTAAATTGTGATTTGTTTGTATCATCTAATATTATATTCTTTTATCCAATATGAATTTGCATCATATATATACTCCAGTAGGTATGTTATAGATAAGACTCTCTCTCTTGTCAAAAGATAAGAATAATTTTTTTTTATTTTCTTTTTTTTATTTCAAAAAAAATTTGGCCGCTCATTCATTTAAACGGATGAAAGCTGGTGTTGATAGTATATAAAGCAAGTTGACTATATTATACCCATATCTTTTCTCCCCATCCACTTCCAAATCACAACCAGACAAGTATGTCGATAACTTTTGAGCAATTGGAAACTTTACTCAAACTGAGAAACATATCCAGTTCGATGCTCGAACAAATTTATCACCTGAATTCCGTGAATGGGAAACCTGCCACTATATCTATGAATTACAACAAGCATAGACGATCTTCTTCTTCTTCTTCTTCTTCTTCTTCGTCGATTAAACCATTGTTAAATATCCAAGATATGACGCAGCAAACATCATCAAAACCAATTGAGAGTTATTCCAATGATTATATCGATTTCTCATATGACAATCCAACAACTTATCATGTAGTTGAATATTTTTTTCAAAAACTTTTATCGGCAGGTTTCACCTACATCTCCGAGAAAGAACCATGGACCAATTATAAAATCCATCAAGGTGGCAAATTCTTCACTACAAGGTCAGGATTGAGTCTATGTGCTTTTACAATCACTAATGATTGGGAACCATCCAATGGAGTTGGTGTTATTGGATCTCATATCGATTCACTCGCCTTGAAATTAAAACCGAATTCCACCAAACTGGATCAGGAAGGATATGAATTACTAGCAGTGGCCCCATATTCTGGTGCATTGAGTGATAAATGGTTTGATCGAGATTTAGCCATTGGAGGCCGTGTTATAGTGAAATCTGGCAAGAAATTTGAATCAAAGTTGGTTAATTCGAGTCCATATCCAATAGCGAGGATTTCTAGTTTAGCTGAACATTTTGGCAAACTGCTGGAAGGTTCATTCAATAAAGAGACCCAGATGGTGCCAATAATTGGATTCAACGAAGGAGATGAAGAAGAAAAACCTAGTGAAGATGAAAAAAATTCAAATATATATGGTAAACATCCATTGAAATTGTTAAGATATATTGCCAAATTGGCCCATGTATCTGTATCTGAATTATATCAATTCGATTTAGATCTCTTTGACAATCAACGTGGCACTATAGGTGGCTTAGAAGATGAATTCATGTTTGTACCTCGTATCGATGATAAACTCTGTTCATATGCCGCAATATCCAGTTTAATTGAATCTTCTTCATCGTCAATTCCATCAGGCTTCAATATTGTGGCATTGTATGACAATGAGGAGATTGGATCGTTGTCAAGACAAGGTGCTCAAGGTGGATTACTCGAATCCATTGTTGAAAGAGTTCTGGTCCAATGGAATGGAAAAGATGATGATGAGGGGTCAACATCTTCTTTGAAAAGACAGATCTTTGCCAACTCGCTAATACTTTCAGCAGACATGACCCATGCATATAATCCAAATTTCGAATCACAATACCTTATCAATCATCGACCTTCACTAAACACTGGGATCGTTTGTAAATATTATAACGAGACCAAAACTGCCACTGATCGTGTTGGATATGCTTTAATGAAACAGATTGCCCTGATCAATGATGATACAGTACAGATATTCTCAGCTAGGAATGATGTTCGTACCGGGGGCACTATAGGTTCAATGATACTGAGCTCGACAGGTGCTCGAACAATCGATGTTGGAATACCAGAATTGTCAATGCATAGTATTAGAGGTATGACTGGGGTTAAGGATCTTGGATTAGGTGTCAAGTTTTTCAAAGGATTTTTCCAGCATTGGAATGATGTCTATGCTGATGTGGCTGACATATGACTTATTTTTTTTTTGGTAGCTTGCCCGGCCCATCCCAATCAATATACATTCAAATGTAGAGGATATATTTATTTCGACACAATGCATTTGTAGTGACATAAACTCTTCTGAATGCCTTTGTTGAATACAAATATATTTTTTGTGCTTGCAAGTTTTGTAGCGATTATCTGAGTGAGTGATTAACTGACCATTCATTCATTCCTCTTTGAGAAAGGAAAAGCGGGGTCTTAAGTGGGTGCCACCACCGCCAGCATAATAATAGTTGGAAAGACACGACCCACCCCTTCCATAATGAAATAATAAAAATGAAGTCATCAATCAATCGATTATCGATCAACATAAATTCAATTCATCAAGTTGATCGGAGTCCACTTCCCATAAACCGATTAACCATTTGGTGTTGAAAAAAATTTCCTAAAAATTAATTGAAATTGGTTTATGTTTTAGCAGATGGAGGAGTTGAGGTGGGGTAATTACTCCAGTCATTACTACACCCCGTCTTTTAATTTCCTCTCTGCCATTACAGTTAAACATAAACTTGATGACCATATAGAGATTGGTCTAGTCTAGTCTAGTCTAAGTATCTAACTGGATAGGTTTATAGATATAAATATACATAAACATCTCTCCCACTAGTATTAAACCAAATTACATCTATTATTTCTCTTATTATCCCAACAAACAAAACAAACTAACAGTCAGTCAATCAATACATACATACCAAAGAAATGTTTAGACAAACAAGAGTTATGCGTTTCAAAATGCCACTGGGCATTCCAAAACTTCAAAAAGCTGTTGTCTTTGAAAAAAGTGGTGGTCCACTTCTTTACAAAGATATCCCAGTACCAACACCAAAACCTAATGAAATCTTGATCAATATCAAATATACCGGTGTTTGTCATACCGATTTGCACGCTTGGAAGGGAGATTGGCCATTGGATACCAAATTACCCTTGGTTGGTGGTCATGAAGGTGCCGGGGTTGTTGTTGCCAAAGGTGACGCTGTGACAAATTTCGAAATTGGTGATTTAGCTGGTGTTAAATGGCTTAACAAAACTTGTCTCACTTGTGAATTTTGTACTACTGGTCATGAATCCTGTTGTCCTAACGTTGATTTGTCCGGTTATACACATGATGGATCATTTCAACAATATGCCACTGCTGATGCCATTCAAGCTGCTCATATTCCAAAAGGTACAGATTTAGCTGGAGTTTCTCCGATATTATGTGCTGGTATTACTGTATACAAAGGTTTGAAAACTGCCAATTTGAAACCAGGTGATTGGGTTGCCATCTCAGGAGCCGGTGGTGGATTAGGTTCATTGGCTGTACAATATGCTGTGGCCATGGGACTTAGAGTTATTGGTATCGATGGTGGTAAGGAGAAGGAAGAGTTGGTGAAATCATTGGGTGGTGAAG
>JAJLSQ010000107.1:0-25252 GCA_030567715.1 Nakazawaea wyomingensis | reverse complement strand
GGCTCAAACGAGAAGGAATTTAAAATTTTCTCCAGTACCTCTTGTGAAGAAGAACCTAACATGGTATCCAGAGTCAGGGGTACATGGAGACTCATTAATGAGTCTTGGGTCGATGGGTTGCTCGAGCTCATTTTATCGCCATATGATAATATATTACTATGATTCTTTCTCTTATTCCTATCCTCCTCATAATAATAAATCTTTCTCTAATTCCTAGAGGAACTATCCGCGCCATAATACTGCTCTTCGTCTTCCCCTTCTTCTTCTTCTTTTTCTTCTTCTTCTTCTTCACCTGCCTTTTTTCTGAGCCATTCGCTGACACTCTTTTGAAATTTTTCCTGCTCTTGCCTTCTTTGATTATTTTGCCATAGAAATGCCAAAAATTTTGCTCTGGCATATTCACTGTTTGTTCTAAGCACATAATACTGCAGTTCAATAACATTACTTTCAGTAGGGTTATTTTTAGCTTTGAGTTTTTTAATCTTACTTTTTTTAGCTTGGCTTTTTTTAACTGGGCTTTTTTTAACCTTGCTTTTTTGACCCTTTTGAAGTGATGGGTGTTCCTCATCAGTGAATTTAAAAACCAAAGATTTGTTCTCGCTCACTTTAAAGCTGCTCTTCAAATGGATAAATATTATATTATTGTAATCTGTCAAAAACCCCTTATTGACACCTGAAAATACCATCTCGGTAACCAATTTCATCAAAGTATTATTAAACGTGGATACTATACTTTTAGCACTGGGTAATTTATAATCTTGTGGATCATTCACTTCCTTAATAATTCCGTTTTCATCATAATCTAATTTAATGTTATCATAAACATGACCGAGGAAATTGTTTTCGACCCCACTCATGATACTAAATGCGGCTGTTAACCCCCTCAGAGGCCGTTCGACTTCACCAATGGCAAGTGGAATTAAAATCAGTTCTCCATCAATCGAAGTTTCACTAATCCCAAGGGCGTAGTTTGGAATTGCGTGTAACCCCACAAATTCCAACGATTTTTGAAAACGAGAAATGGCCATCCATCTCAGAGCTGACTGAGATCCTTCTGGATATGAGATCTTTCCATTTAGACCCATAAAAAAGTCTTCATACCGTTTTAGAAATTCGCTATCTCTATTGAAAAGTTTGGAAGTGTCATCCATTAAAATGTTATCGATGGGTGACATTACGTAATTTTCGAATGCAGCCTCGACATCTCTTTCTGCAAAAAGAGTTTCAGGAAACCCTGGAAAAAGATAATTGAAATTACTTGCAAGTTTGATTCCATCAAACTTCATTTGATTATAATCTTTATTCCATGACTTTAACGCTGTTTTTCCATAACGATTATTGAACATATTATCGGTCATCGGCTTCTCCTTTAATGAAACTGTAAAAGTTTCAATCTCTCTCAATGATTTTTTGGGAATTGAATAAATTCTCTTTCCGATTGTAAACGTTTTAGTTCGCTCTGAGTCTCCTATTTTAAAACCTGGTTTAGTTTGTGTGGTGTTACTGACTGGTACAAACTGATGTCCATTCAATGTTTGGTCTGTCGTTCCATCAGCTACTGGAAATTTTAAATAAAATTGAATGAAATCTCCTGGTGTGACCAGTTCACCGGGATAAACAGGTCCGGTGCCTCCTTTGTTTGTTTTAAGGCGTGTCTCAAAATTCATTGATAAGTAATTTGAAATAATTGAATTCGAAGGATCAATCAATGTGTTGTAAAGGCTGTAAGGATGGTAAGGGGTTTCATATTACTTCTACTGGTAGCAAAAATATTATTTTTTTCTTGATCTGATTGATTTTTATTGTTGTTTGCTGCAAAAAATATCAAAAGAAATCAAGATAGATACGATTGATTTTAATTTGCAGCAAAGTGGATATATTGGATCACAAGAACGAATACAAACTAAATAAATAAAGAGATAGATTCAGTTTAGTTAATATACATATTTGACATGAGTGGCATTCTTGACTTCTCGGACCACTTACTAACTGGTGTTGTCAGACAACCATTATACATCAAAGTGATTATTGTCGTAGCCACGGTGGCATTTTTCATCTATCAAGTGGTGACCAGGGTACTTCTCAAATTCTTTGTTGTCCCACCACTTCATTGGGTGGATAAGATCGTACAACTGTTGTCCAAACCAAATTTGAGATTGAAATCGTCGACTAAAATTGGCTCTTACCGTCGTCGATTGGTGTTGGGATCCTTTAGACCATCTCTATATTCGACTACTGATAAGATTATAGGTTTGAAAATAGCTAGAATCGATAAGGAGAATGAGATTGAATTCTTGACTCGTTGTAAATTGGCTCAACCGGATGATGAACATCGTAGGAAAATATATGGAATTTTCCATCCATATTGTAATTCTGGTGGTGGTGGTGAAAAAGTGTTGTGGGGGTTGGTAAACCAGATCTTGATCAAGGATGAGAAAAATATCGTTGCCATATACCATGGGGAGACGGCAACTCCAAAGGAGATCTTGACCAATGTGAGTCGGATATTCGATTTGAGGTTGAATTCGGATCGGATCGTGTTCATATATCTTGGCAAGAGATGGATGATTGATCCTAAATCATGGCCTGTATTCACCTTGTTGGGACAACTGTTTGGTTCGATAGTATTGGCGTTCGAGGCCATTTTCCAATTACCACCGGATATTTGGATCGACTCGGTAGGGTTACCCTTTTCATATCCCTTTATTGGAGCCAGTTTGAAGATTCCAATTCTCACATATACGCATTTCCCAGTGATTCAATCAGATATGTTGGGAAAATTGAACAAATTCTCAATTTATGGGTTGTTGAAGTATGCTTATTGGTTTATCTTTTTGGTGTTGTACAGGATCTGTGGAAAATTTGTGAGTTTGGCATTGGTAAATTCCACATGGACATTTGATCATATGGTGAACATTTGGAGATTGGAAGAAGGTCGTGTAATCAAATGTTACCCAGTTTGTTCTCCAGATGAGTTGTTGAAATTGAGTGGTGAGAAAATCAATGACAAGAGAGATAAGACTATTGTATCGTTATCCCAATTCAGAGATGAGAAGAGACATGATTTGATCATTAGGGAGTATGCCAAATACCTTGCAAAGACTGAATCGACAACTCCATATAAGTTAAAATTAATTGGATCTATCAGATCTGATCAAGATTTGATCAAAGTTGAATCATTAAAACTGTTACTGCAAGAGTTATTACCAAACAAAGATGAGGATACTATTGAATTCATAATCAATTGTCAATATGAAGATCTTTTACAACATTTAATCCATTCTGAAATCGGTCTTAACGCCATGTGGAATGAACATTTCGGGATCGTTGTCGTTGAATATTTGGCAGCTGGATTGATCCCACTTGTACATGCTTCCGCCGGGCCATTGATGGATATCGTTGTTCCTTGGTCGATTGAAGACAAGTGTGTAGCTCATGAGTATAATGATGAGAGTAGAACTGGATTTTATTTCAAGAGTGAAGAAGATCCAGATTTCAAACTGGAGTTTAAATCAGTTTTCAAAAATTTGAATGAATCAATATTGGAGATTGAAAAATTGAGTGAATTGGACAAGGTTGAGATTAGGAAAAGAGGTCGTGCCGTTGTTATGAGTAAATTCACTGATGAAATTTTTAATAGTATTGTTAGAGAGAGTTTGAGTTATATTGATCAGTTGGAAGTCTTTTACAGAGTTGATAAGAGGGAGAAAGTGGAACAGTTGTATTGATATTTTTTTATATATATATGTTTTGTTTATTTTAGCTTTTTCGTTTGTCATGGGCGCTATTGAATTAATCCATAAATCCAAAGTTGATATCATGAAAAGTATATATTAGGAATACATTATTGAAATCGCTTCATACACAATTGAATAATGGAATAACAATAATAGCAATAATTAATATTCTATCTTGAATGGTTTGAAACAGAAAAATGCAAAAAAAGAATAAATGAGATAAAAATGCAAAGAAGATGGTGGAAAAAATGCAAAAAGATATACAAGAAAACTAACTAAACTAAACCAAACTAAAACAAATTAATGGCATCTAGCATAGATATATATATAATAATAATAATATTTTCTGGTTATTTTAATGATTAACAAAATATTCATAAATCTGGATTGGTGATTCGAAGTTCTTTATTCCCGTTGACATTCAGTCTTATATCTGGTAATGATCCGTCACTGAACCTCTTGTTACCTCTATTGGCTGGATCGGTAAGGGCATACATGTACATATCATTATCCATCATCATTTTTTCATCATCATCGATGAAATCGTTAAGTGTAGAATTAGATGATGATGATTTATTTTTCAAATTCAATGCATTCTTTTGGACGAAATTTTGAATCATTTGATCTGAATTATTTGCCTCATCATCATCTTCTTCCTGTTGTCTGCTTTGATGTCTTCTGAAAAAGAAGAATAATAAAAGTGTGGCAATCAACAGCGCTCCGGCAATCACTCCAATAACGATTCCGGCAATGGCTCCACCGGTTAATGATTTCGATCCGTTGGAACTCTTTTTGGATTCAGAGAGTAATCCCAGTGGTGTTGCTGATGCAGTCTTGGTTATTATCACTTGTGAATTGGATTTCGTTATTGTTACGATTGTCACAGAAACCGCGTCTTTTGTTGAGGATGAAGATTTTGTGGATGATGTGATTGCTGGTATTATAGAAGATGAAGAAGATGTTATGGTGGTAGACGATGGAATAATGGAGGAAGAAGTTGGGGAAGGTGAACCTGTTGTTATTGTTGTTGTTGATGAAGAGGATGCTGGAGTGACCAAGATTGGTGAACTTTTTGTTGCTTCAGATGAAGATGAAGAAGATCTTGTTGTGGTTTGTGTTGACGATGAGGACGGTTGTTCTGGTGATGTGGATGTGGATGTGGATGATGAAGTCGTTGATGATGATTGTGGTTGTGTCTGTGATGTTTGGGTAAATGTAGGTGCTATAGATGAAGAGAAAGACACTTCTTCATCTTCATCACTGACAACATCTTCATCTTGATAGACTGAGTAATAATTCCCACCATCATCGCCACATTTTTCCATTGAATACCCATTACAACCAACATTACAATTACCATCATCAACAACATCATTTGAACTGGGTAAACTATCCCCACAAAAACATTTCCCACCTTGAATCAATGCAGAGATTTTACTTCCCAAACATTTATTTTCACAATATGAAGAAGATTGGAAAGTATAATCGTTGTTAAATGTCAATATTGATTGAATCGATGAAGATGGGAAACATCCATAATATTGGAAAGTATCAGATGAGGCGAAATGGGGTAATTGGAACAACAATAGTATTATTATCCATATCGATGATGATGATGATGATGATGACAATATCAGGTGCCTCATAGTCTTGAATATATGGAATCCATAAATATATATTGATATTGATATTGGATTAGCGAAGTGGAGTGTGTGAGGAGGAATTGGGGTTTTTAATTGATGATCCTTGAATTGACACCAAAAACAATAACAAAGAAATTTATTTATATATGATTAAATTGATTGATTAATTGACACCTTATAGAATGAGCGAGTGAATAAGCAGGTGATAAATCTTGAGAATCAATAGATATATAATTCAATATAAACTTAATTGAGGTTTTAACAATCTCTCTGTATTTAATTTAATTTAATTTGAATTGTTTACATATAATTTCTCATTGAACTGAAAACAAAAAGAATGGTAGTGTATATAATATCATAATAAAAAATAAATAAAAATAAGCTTATTATTATGTGCTGGGGGCGCATTTATTTGAAGAGAGAAAGGGATGGGGAATTGGGGGGCATTTCCGCTCTCCATCGTAACCATGGATACATTTGTTTATCTGCCACCTCTTTCAGTGTGCCCCCCCCCCCCTTTTCTTTGGGCACAGACAGCCCCCATGTTGTTAATACTAAATAACTAACAAAAGAACCAAACAAGTAACGGAAGCAGTGGAAGGCTGAGACTAGGACCTTCGTCTCTAATGACTCTTATTTTATAGATAGATAGATAGATAGATGGAGCCATAGAAAGAGAAAGAGAAAGAGGCGGCTTTAACATTACATGATAAGACATCAATTTATGGTTCATACCCTTTTTTAAATTATGGGATTTAATACATTAATAACTGGATGATAGAGGTATATAAAGACAAAAGTTCCAGATCATGTCCAATAGTAATTTAGTGTATTTAAATTGATTGATTGTACTGTAACTTACGTTTGTTTAGTTGTGTATTATTTACATAAAGTATCAGTGTATTTATTTACATGCGTTTTTGTTTACAAATTTCACTTCGGTTGGTGTTTCTTTATTTATTTATTTTTGTTTTAACGCGAAGAGAAGAAGAAGAAGATGGAAGACACCATCAAGATATGGATGGTAGGTATTACACACACACTCTCTCTCTCTCTCTTTCTCTTTTATTTTTCTCTGGCTGGGCCACCTCATCCTATTTGTCTGTGCTTGCCCTGTTATGTTTCCCTCTTTCCAATGATATTACAATACAATCAAATCCCCTCTGTACATACATATATCACCTTCTTCTATACGTTTTCAGTTTGTATATGACTTTTAGCTCATCCTCTTAATTAACAGAAAAAGAGAGATGGGAGGGAGGGACAAGATTACTATTATTGTGCATATGTGCACGACGCTTTTGTTCTTTGCCAAATTTGATAAATTTACAAAAAAAAGTGAAAAATTTAGATTGATACTGATAGATTGATAAATTGTAATAAGATAGATATAATGGATTCCACTACTACTCCTCCTACTCCTATTCAATCTTCATCTCCATCACAACTGCTGCAGCTGGCTCCTCCACCGGGACCTCCAGCTGTAGATTTCAAAAAAATATACAATGAAAGCGATGGTAGTTTTTCCAGTGTTTCCAAAAACATCTTTGATCAAGCGATTTCTAATAATCCATATTTCGCTGCTGGTGGTGGTTTGATGATCATCGGTGGAGCTCTGGCATTGCTCAAGACTTTTTTCACCAGAGGTGCTGGTTTTGCTTATCGTCAATTATTGGTTGATTTGGAAATCTCTTCAAAGGATAGATCTTATGGTTGGTTTCTTGAATGGATGAGTCAACATAAGGGAAGAGTTTCTAGACATTTGGCTGTGGAGACAAACTATGCTCAAAGGAAAAATGGAAGTGTAGAAACTGATATCTCTTTAGTTCCTGGTCCAGGTAATCATTTGTTGAAATATAAGGGAACTTATATGTTTGTCAAGAGGGAAAGATCTGGTAAATTATTGGATATGCATAGTGGAGCCCCTTTTGAAACTGTTACATTAACAACATTATATAGACATCGTGATCTTTTTAGAGAGATGTTGAACGATTCTAAAAAATTGGCATTGAAGGCAAGTATTGGTAAAACGGTGATTTATACCCCATGGAATAAAGATTGGTTACCATTTGGACTGCCAAGAAAGAAGAGGTTGATAGATTCAGTGATTTTAGATAAAGGAATCAAAGAAGATATCTTGAATGATGTTAGAAGTTTTTTGAAAAATGGTGATTGGTATCATGAAAGAGGAATCCCATATAGAAGAGGGTATTTATTATATGGACCTCCAGGTAGTGGTAAAACCAGTTTTATTCAAGCATTGGCCGGAGAATTGGATTATGATATCTGTTTGTTGAACTTATCCGAAGCAAATTTGACCGATGATCGATTAAACTATATCATCAACCATATCCCTGGACGTAGTATATTATTATTGGAAGATATAGATGCTGCATTCAACCAAAGACAACAAACTGGAGAACAAGGTTTTGCCTCAAAAGTGACATTTAGCGGATTACTTAATGCATTAGATGGTGTCACCTCTGCGGAAGAAATTCTTACATTCATGACCACAAATCATCCAGAGAAATTGGATCCTGCATTGTTGAGACCGGGAAGAGTAGATTATAAAGTTCTTATTGATAATGCAAGTGATTATCAAGTTGAAAATTTGTTTATGAAATTTTATCCAGATGATGATGTCAAGTGTCTGGAATTCATGAGAAAATTTAAAGAGTTGAACGTGCATGATGTAAGTACAGCTTCGTTGCAAGGATTATTCGTTTATAATAAACATAACCCGGATGGTGCTATTGAGATGATTGAAGTGTTGAAAAATCCAAATCACACTTTTTAATGACTTTTTGTATGTATATAGGATTAGATTGGGGTTTTTTTTTTGTTTGGCATTTTTTTTTTTTTTTTTTTTTTTTTTTGACAATAATATAAAGATAACAAAATTGTGTTTGATATTTGAACAATCTATTGAGAAACGATATTTTTTGAAAGAATCCCCCTTCTTTGAAGTACTATCTATTTGGATAACTTGATTTGAGAATATTTAAGTAAAAAGGTTTCGTAAGTGCATATAATTTGCCATTAAAAATCATAAATTTATATATAATAATTTTTATGTAACCAGTTTCTATCTTATTGAGATCTTCTAATTTGTCCTTCCCAATTGAAGAAAAACACACTCTAAATTATTGTATCCTATTAAATATACTATAAACACAGACTTAATACCGTGAAAGGTATTTACCATACCTTAAACTTTAAAAAATTAGACCGGAAGCATCAGATTTCTTCAATAGTTAACAATTCATGTACTTGTGCAAAAATCTTCAATTGAGCAAATTATAAAAAATTTAACTCCGAAAAGAAAAAATCCCCTTCACAAAATGATAATAAATGAAAGAGGATGAATATTAACATTTCTACAAAGATCTAACCATACAAAAGTTGTATATATTGGATGATATTACTTGAAGAAACTCAATTATTGATCAGTGAGTATAATGGGTTCTCACTCACTTTGACAGATGAGTAAGAAACTACAACGCTTTATCAACAAAAAAAAAAAAAAAAATTTAAATTACAATACTATATAATAATAATCATTCATCTATAATTTCAACCCAAGTCTAGCAATCATACATAAATGATCACTACCATACATCCCAGCCCTCGGTTGCCCGCTTGGTTCTTCCCCCATCTCCAGGGGCATCGGCATTCTCAACAACGCCAACAACTTGACATCATTACCCCTCTCGAGATCCTCAACGGAATCAACCTCTATACAGGATTCTTTGGATCTGTTCCATGATCGTACCACGAATATGTAATCGAGTAAACCACGCCATGAATGAGCCCAATTACTAAAGATGGGTTCATGTCTATCGTTGTCGGAGTTTTCAGAATGTACATATTTGTAACCAACGGAGTATAACGAAATTGCTCTCATATCTAAGGAGTTGTGTAAATTCAGAATTTCCTTAATTAATTTTGCTTGTTCATTGGTGACTTCAAATTCTTCCAATGGTATTGGACTCTTTGGTTGATTTTCGCCAACTAATTCAATATTTTCCTCTTTTTCTTCACCTACACCGGTTCCTCTCAACTCAGAATATTGAAATGAAGACGATACGGCCAACACTTTCTCCGCCCGGCCATCATAGTAAACAGGTTTTCTAGTGATGGACAAATATGGTGAATCATATGGTTGGGAATTAAAATCCCCGGCAATGAATTTGAACCAATTTTGGGATTCAGTCTTTTGAAGAACGTTAACCCGATGTAAGAAATCTTTAAAACTGTTCAACAAGATATAAGTTTGTAAAGTTCTTGCAAAAGTTCCAAATGGATGCCAAAACATATGTGTTGTTCCAACTATACAACCATTTTTTTTTGTATTTGGGTACAGTTTGTTTAAAAAATCACTGAATTGTAATGCCACAATCAATGCAACGTTTCTCGTCAAAGTTGGTGGCTTCACGGTACCAGTTCCTTCTCTATCGTACATTATGTGACAAACATCAATACACTTGAATTTATCCATTTTCCAAAATATGCAGATCCCATGGTTCTTATCCCCATCTCTATGATACTTGCTTTCATAACCGATCTTGCTCAATTCAAGTTTCCAAAAAGTGTTGAATTGGATGTAATCAACTTCTTGGAAACACAAGATATCGGAATTATAATGCTTCATCTCGTTCAACAAAACTTGCGATCTTTTGAACCATTTAAGTGCATCACCACTCGTGGGGAACAATTTTCTTCGTATAAGAGCCTGGGCCAATAAGTTATACGTCATTATATCAATTTTCAATATATTATCTCCATCATCTGTATTATTATTAGGTATAGTCAAGAACTCTCTCTTTATAAATCTTAGATCCAGAGGTGTATCTAGCTGAGTAGGATCAATTCCTTGAGCTATCAACTCCAAATTTTTCAGTTCTTTGGCAGCTAGCTTTTTAGCTCTTTGCTCGGCAATGTATTCAGGCGTTAGCTCCGCTGGATTCATTGCACCTTTCTTCTTCTTCTTCTTCTTCTTCTTTTGTTGTTTCGTAGAATCATTT
This sequence comes from Nakazawaea wyomingensis, assembly GCA_030567715.1. NCBI lineage: Eukaryota > Fungi > Ascomycota > Pichiomycetes > Alaninales > Pachysolenaceae > Nakazawaea > Nakazawaea wyomingensis. Next base: position 14,848 of record JAJLSQ010000107.1, on the reverse strand, counting down.
GGAACAACCCCCAAGCAAGATTCCTTCGAGGTATCATCCAAGGTTAATTTTTGCAATTTCAACACTTCGTCAGGCTCTTGTGTTTCCGACATGATTTTGGTAAGTCAATGATATAAGTTTTGTCACAATAATTTTTCACTAAACTCAAGTGAAGTGCAAAAAAAAAATGGCACAAACCAATTATAGATTTTTTTTTTTTTCTAGCAAATTTTTATTAAAAAAGTATAATTTACAGCGTATAAAATAAAAGAGATTTATTTGGATCACAGAAGATGATACAAAGAACCTAACTGTTCTTTTTTAATCTTGCTAAGGCTTCAAGTAAAGATGAACCACTAGAACCACCTTGCTGAGGTGGTTGAGATTGAGGAGGAGGAGGCTGTTGGTTGTGGGATTGTGGTGGTGGTGGTTGATAATACTGCTGCTGTTGCTGTTGAGGAGGAGGTGGTTGATAGTACTGTTGCAGTGGAGGTTGTTGCTGCTGTTGAGGAGGAGGAGGAGCATTGTAACCGCCATACTGCTGTTGTTGTGGAGGAGGTGATTGCTGCTGATAACCATTGTAATTCTGTTGAGGCATCGGTGGAGAATGTTGTTGTTGCTGTTGTTGTTGATTTCCCAATAAGGACAAAACTTGCTGAATGGTGTTAGGATCATAATTCTGTAATTGAGCATAGATTGAAGCAGGATCCAAAACAGGTGGTGATTGTTGTTGTTGTTGTTGTTGTTGTGGTGGTGGTGGTGGTTGATGATGTTGCTGTTGCTTTGGCATGGAACCAGGTTGTTGATAATTCTGATAACCACCTCCATAGTGATTGCTATTATTATTATTATTATTACCATGGAAGTTACCATAATTGTTATCATTTCTACCCCTAGGGTTAGGTCTCCCCCTACCACCTCTAGTATCACGGCTTGAACGAGGATTTCCACCTCTGCTATTTTTGTAATACTCTTTTTGATCAAAGTTGGAGTTAGAAACTTGAGATAATTGTGGGTTGTAAGAAGAAGAAGATTGACCACCTCTCTTGGATTTGCAAGTTGATAATATACTATCAGCTTCATCGAGGGATATATTTGTATATTCATCGAATTTAATACCTCCATCAGCTGTTTTTTCAAAAGTTTTCACGTTCAAATCAACTGCATTAACAACGATAACAGCCATTGCCCCACCATATGCGGCATCATTACCAGCAGCTTCAACATCATCAACATTTTGTTCAACTTTAAAAGAAATAGATTCCTTTCTCATGATCTTGAGTAATTTTCTTACATAAATTGGAGATGCTTCAGGTAATTGGAAAATAAAACATTCAACTTCACCATTATTATCATCAGATAATGATGACTTCTTTTGCAAAGGGGATCTCCTCTTGTAAGAAGAATCTCTTCCTGGAGAAGGAGATCTCGATCTACCTCTTCTGGAATAAGGTCCATTATCACGATTAGATGGAGCTTCACGATCACCACCATGTCCTGCATTTCTTCTTTGCTTTTCCTGGTATTCTTGAGCTTGTCTAATTTGAGTTTTTGAAATCTCCAATTGAAGCATCTTACCATGTAATGGAACATTTGTCTCACCTTCCAATGCATCATTACAACCTTCAGCACTAGCAAATTGAATAAAACCATAACCTGGTTTGATACTGATTTGAACAATCTCACCATATGGTCTGAATAATCTATAACAATCTTCTTTGGTGATGGTATTAACAGGTAAATTACCAATAAACAATCTTGATCCACTTGGTAAGGTTTCAACTCTACCAGTTCTCAGCCATTTGGTTTCTTCGGTAATAAAGTTATTATAATCTTGTTGAAACTCATAAGATTTTGGAGCAGTAATATCAGGTCTTTTACAAAAAGGATTGACAGGAACCATTGGGAAAGCAGTTTCATTTCTTTTCATATATTGCTTGTTAAATGAAGTCGTAGCATGAAAGTTGATTGGAGTCTTGATATTGGTTCCTTTGTTTTTATTATAATCAGCAAGAACAACCATACTTTTTTGATCAGGAGTTAAACTTTGAAAAGTTGGATCATTTAAATAAGGTGTAGACATAAAGTGAGTAATAATTGAGTTGAACTGTTTGATTTGTTCATTTTTACTAAGTGGAGCATCGTCATAAGAATTAGAAGAAGGTGGTAATTGTTGAGGCTGTTGCTTTTGTTGAAGCAGTGGTAATTGTTGTTGTTCATGCTGTGGTTGAATTTGTTCTTGAGGTGGACGTGGTGATAACAGTGACAGCTCTTTTTGCAGTTCAGTAGATTCAGGTTCTACCAGAGTACCAACAGCAGCAGAAGAAGGAGTAGTTGATTTCTCTTCATCAGAAAGTAAAGCTTCTGGATCGTAGTCATCGTCATCGTCTTCATTATTGTCCTCATTTTTTTCATTGTCATTTGCTTCTTTCTTGTCGGTATCAACAATAATTGACTCAGATGCAATAGAAGCTTCTGGATTATATTCACTTTCCGCATCACTTTTGTCCGCTTTCTCTTCAGATGAGTTAAAAGAAGGATCTATTTCATTCAGTTGTGAATCTTGTTCGATTGGAGTAGGAAGTTTATTTTCAATATTTTCTTGTGGTTCTGCATTGGTAGTGGTGGATACGGTAGGATCGTATTCTTGCTCGCTATCAGACATTATTTTTTTTTTTAATTATTATTTTATAAGCAAGAGTTATAAGCAAATTGTTCAATAATGATATCGAGAATTGGAAAAGGTAATAGAAAAAGGATGAACTCTATGCTTTTATATGTATATATATAATACCTGATTTCATAAACAGAGTGTTTAGTTTAGTCTGTCTTTTGATAAAATAAAATTTGTTATGATGTGTGAATTTTTTTTTTTTAATTAAAATTGGAAAATTTTATTTTCGCTTTTGGCTATTTTTCCTTATTTACCCGACAACAACAGCAGCAGATGCTGCCGTTGCTGTCAATTTGTCAGTGCCCTTCATCTTACCTGAACCTGACTCCATCTTTGCACTTTTAGCACCAAACTGGATCGCTCTCTTGGCTTCCTGTGCAACCCACTCCACGCCTAACAAGCTGGCCAACTGCCGGAGTATATATTTTCTGGTGATTTGACCTGTGGCTGGATCATATTTCAACTTCATCATCAAGGGTACCTTTTCCGTGACAAATGAGATGACATTGGTATCCAAGAAGGGATAACGCAATTCTTTCGACCAGGAAGAAACCACCTTGTCATCTCTGGATAAATTCCGCACATGCAAGTTCGAAAGGTCTTGTTGAAGTTCATCTCTTAACAGAGTTTCCAACTTTTTCATATCGTTTTCTGCTTGATTCTTTGGTGGGAGACCTTGAAGTTGACGCTTTTTATTGTTACTAATATAAGTGAATACTCTTTCATGTCTTGTATAACCACCGAATAATTCGTCTGCGCCCAAACCACTAAGTAGTACCTTGCATCTACTTTCATATGACTCTCTTATCAATTTTTCCAAATTCAACTCCAGCTCATCAAAGATGACCCTTCTTCCTATTCCTCTAGATGCAAAATAAAAAGCAATGGCTATGGACAAATCCATCTCAGTATCGTTTGGATATATCAAATCGATAACTCTATTCTTATGATTGATATATTCATCATACGGCACATCGACTTCGATTAATTGGAATTCGACTCCCTTTGCTATGAACAACTTATACAAATTGTACCAACTCTTGATAGAAAGCTTCCTATCTGGGGTCTGAGATGGATGCATCTGTGTTCTTGGATTGTAAAAAGACACATTTAACAAGTCGATCTTAGTTCCCGGATTGGAAATGGATCCAGCTATAGAGGCCAACACAGTACAATCTAACCCACCACTGAATAAGATCCCAAAATTGGATACAGCTGGATGTATTGGGAAAACATTTTTAATTCTGGACTCTACTGCTAAAGTGAGTTTGTCTTGTAAAGTTTCAATAATCTCTGTCTCATTATCAACTGTCAGTAAATCATTGACAATATTTGTACAGGGTAAATACTCATTATCAGAATAATTCACCACTTCCAACAAGAATTCCAGCACATCAAAAATGTATACTTTTGCATTCAAACATTCAACAAATGAATTTTTAATTTCACCAGAGGGGCAACAACTTGATATGAAAAACTCCTCATCAGTGATCGAATAGCTCAATGATTTCTTCCCCAAGTTATCTCTTCCGAAATATATTTTCTCATTCTTCAAATCATATATGGAGTACGAAAATTCACCTTGGAGTGATCCAATTACCCTGATAATATTGTGTGTCTGATTCAATTTCTCGAAAATGAAGGCAGTATCGTTCAAATGATCATTCCCATCGATTTCTTGGTTGTATAGTTCACCATTGAATTGCAAGATGAATGACTCGTTAGAGATAGGCTGCTCAGTGAAAGGAGATCTCAAGGATAATACAGATGAAAAAAATTCGAGATGTTCATTAGGTTTCAAGTATCTGGCAAAGTCACTTCCCCTTGATAGTATCTTAGGGACCAAGGATTGGAAAGTTTGATTTGATTGAAAATTTTCATCAACTATGGCCTCGGCAGTTGTAGTTCTAGTCAAGTATTCTGACAAGTACTGCAGAATATCCAAGCTATTGTAGTCTATATCATTGGGTAGTATTGGGGGTAATGAGTAATGTAGCAATATCCCACACATGCTTCTATGTGATTAACTCTGTAAATCAATCTATCTATATATCTATCTGTCTGTCTGTCTCTCTATTTTTGAAACTCTTCCTCTTCTAAAAAAAAAAAAAAAAAAAAAGATGTGGTTTTTTGTTTACCATTCGATAGATGGATAGATATTATATCGAGATATATCGACCAGCTCATTATAAATCGAGAATGCCTCTGAAAAGAGAAAAAAAAGCCAAGCCAGTCTTGGATGTGATACGATTCAACAGATTCAAAGAGGTGGTGGAGAAGGCCTTAGATGAGGCGTTGAAGACATTGAGCACTGAGAAATTAGAATCATGCTACCCCAATATCGCAAAGACATTGACAGGACACAATTACTTGGAACTGTCTCAAAAGCAAGTATATGAATTCTGGAGAAATGAGTCAATGAAGGAGTTCCAACTGATTTATGAGGAAAGAGATTTGGAAAATAAATTAACGCTGTTAGATCATTTGATCTATGATGCAGAGATGCTGAAGCATAAACAACAAGAAGATTATAAAATGTTTCCGGATCAGATGACACCCGATCAGATCATAGATAGTAAATTGGCCAATATGAAAGCCATCAAGATCAAGGAGTATGAAGATCAATTACAATCTATTAAACGTTCAAATGAGCAACAATTTGAGAGTCTACGCGAATTGATAACAGAATCAAAAGGTCTAATAGATTCCATTGACAGATCTGTGGAGGGAAACTTCAAGGCAATTGATAGTGAGGCACAGAGTTATGAGGAGGTGAATATAAGAATTAAGCACCTTCTACAAAGTCTTGACACGGTATGATTTAAGGCTTGAAGTAAAAAATTCTTATAAAGATAAAACCATATATGTATCCTAGTCTATTGATAATAATATCATAATAAATTTGTAAATTTTAACCGATATCTAAGATGATAACATCTAATAAACATAAATGGTCATTGGTATATGTATCAATCTTGTGGGTATTTTGTCGTGTACATCAGTCTCAAAATTGATTTTTTTTGCGTTTCGTGTGTATCAATCAATTCTGTACATATAAGAAACGAAGAGAGAGAGAAGAAGCAGTAGCAACAAGAAGGGCAACGGATACAGAAATACAATGAATCCTTTAGAACTTATTGCTGAAGTGAGTATCATAACAACTCTGACTAAAATTTCAATGCTTGGCATTGGTGCCTGATGGGTGATTTGGCAATTCATGCTGAAATGAAGTTGAATTTTTTAGCAACAAAATCATCATTCATTCAAATATACTAACATAGGAGTCATTTCACAAAACCAGGCAGATAAAAAGGTTAAACCTTCATCCGGATTTTTGTCCATCTTCACAGGTGGATCATCTGATAGATACGATGAGGCCGCTGACTTATATACTCAAGCCGCTAACCAGTATAAATTGCAAAAAAACTTACTACAAGCTGGTAAGATTTTTGAGAAAGCAGCGGCTTGTTATTTGAAAGCCGATTCACCAGATGAAGCAGCAGCTTCTTTGGTTGATGCATATAAGGCTTATAAGACTACAAGCTATGCTGATGCAGCTAGATGTTTGACAAAGGCGATCGAACACTGGGTTAGCAGAGGAAATTTCAGAAGAGCTTGTAATTCTAAATGTGATTTAGCCGAATTATATTTACAATTGAATGAGAAGGAAAATGCCATCAAATCATATGAAGATGCTGGTGATTGGTACCTGAGTGATGATGCTCTTGCACTCTCAAGTAAATGTTATTTATTAGCTGCTGACTTGAAAGCACAAATGGGACAATATGTAGAAGCTTCACAGGTTTATGAAAATGTCGGTTTGAAAGCAGCTGAAAGTCCTACACAAAAATATTCAACAAAGGATTATTTCACCAAGCTGGTCTTGTGCAGATTGGCTGCCTCTGATTACCCCGGTGCCGTTTCCAAATTGGAGACATTTGCCCACCTGAATCATGATTTTACTAGACAAAGAGAGTATGGTCTTTTAACCGAAGTGTTGGATGCAGTTAAAGAGAGAGATCCAGATCTGGTTGGTAAGGCTAGTGCTAAATTTGATCAATTTTCGAGGTTGAATGATTTACAAGTGACCTTGTTATCTCAGATAAAAAATTCTTTAGGTGGAGGAGATGAAACTGGTAATGGTGGTGGGATGGATGTAGATGACTTGACATGATTTCATCTTTTTGTTTGTTTTGTTTATTAATAATATATGATTTATATCTAAAATGTCGATATTTGCGGTGTGAGGCTTTTTCTTTTTTTGATCTTTATGCTTCGACAGCTGTGGAAAAATCTAACCAGATTTAAACTCAATCGATATAAATGAAAGAATAATTGATAACTCTTGAGGAGATAATTAAAGTCAAAGAAATGTTATTGGGTAAAAGTTTTATTGGCAAAAATTTTTGAGCCACCTATCTATCCTATCTGTCTTGTCTATCTTATAGAAATCTATGTTTTATGATTTTTTCGGTAGCAGAAAAACGAAAGAGGCTATAGTATAATTTGTAAATCTTAATCAACAATTGATTGTCTAAATTTGAAAAATTTGTACTTTAAAGAATTCCACTTTATCAAGTCTCATGATTTGGTAAATTTTCTATTCAAATAAATTTTGACTGCTAATTGGTAGACAGGTTGATCACTATCAACGGGAGATCAATGTTTTAGGTAGATTTTCTGAGTAAAGAAGACGAATTCAAGTCCTCATACTGACCATTACCATTAGAGTATGTGACCACAGATAGTGTTTGAAGATGAAAGCGACATTTGAGTTGTTTGGTATATAGTCAAAGAGGACATGTACCAATCTCTCCATCTCTATCCTATATATCTATCCTATATATCTATCCTATATATCTATCTATCTATCTATCTCTCTCTATCTATCTTTCTAATAGGATTACAAAGATCGAAAAATTAAATAAAAAAAAAAGAAAAAGAAAAAAAGACAAAAGACAAAAGTCACATGACTTGACACAATTGGGTGGATGAGATGAAAATCTTCAAAAGTACATATAGCTGAGATAGGATATATTCAATTGTAATTTCTTAACTTGCTAGACTACTACTAATGCAAATTAATTTCAGCTGTTCTATATAATTATTGATTCTTCACTGAAAAGCTTTTCCTTTAGAAGACATTTTTTTAGCATTCAACAGATCATTATCATCGATCTATTCCTATACTCAGTGAAAAGGGGAACCACAGTTTTTCATTTTCGTTTTCTCCGAAGCCTTCATATCATCTGATAAACCAAAAATACCCATTATCATATACTTATCTTTCTCATAGAACTGATCCTACTTTGAATATCATATATCGAGTTCAAAAAAATGTTTTCGAAAAGACTGATATGTTCTCCAAGGACAATATGCAGGTTCATCTCATCCGCACCTGCAAAATCTCGACCAACAGCCCACAAATCCTCATCGATATCCAGTGCGAGACAGGCAACTTCCACAACAAATAACACAACAAACAGACCTTCAAACCCACCAATGTCCTTCCCATGTCTCGACAAAATCGACAACAGATCACAAGAATTATTGGATCTGGAAAATGGTCCTGAACCTAGTTATGGTATGGTGGGAAAACATAATACTTTGAACTATACATCTGAAGAGCCAATTTTCTTGGATTATGGAGGATACTTGCCGAAATATGAAATAGCGTACGAGACATGGGGTACATTGAATGAGGCAAAATCGAATGCTATATTGATCCATACCGGGTTGTCTGCTTCTTCCCATGTTAGATCCAACGAATTGAATCCAAAGAAAGGTTGGTGGGAAGGATTTGTAGGTCCAGAAAAATATATTGATACGAACAAGTATTTTGTCATCTGTACAAATGTGATAGGAGGTTGTTTTGGATCCACGGGACCTTCATCAAGGGATCCTGCTGACAATCAATATTATGCAACTAGATTCCCAATTTTATCGGTCAACGATATGGTGAGAGCTCAAAATAGGTTTATTAGAGAAAATTTTGGAATTAAGAAATTACATGCCTCTGTAGGTTCTTCTATGGGTGGTATGCAATCGTTGGCATATGTCTCAGAGTTTACAGATGAAGTTGATAAAGTGATATCGATCAGTGGATGTGCCAGGTCTCATCCATATTCTATTGCCATGAGACATTGTCAGCGTCAAGTATTGATCAGTGATCCTAATTGGAACAGAGGTTTCTATTACGAGAATAAAGTGCCACCACATCTTGGTATGAAGTTGTCCCGTGAGATTGCCACGATCACATATAGATCTGGACCAGAATGGGAGATCAGATTTGGTACCGAGAGAGCAGATCCATCAAAACAACCAGCTTTGTGTCCAGATTTCTTGATTGAAACGTATTTGGATCATCAAGGTGAAAAATTTTGTTTGGAATATGATGCTAATTCTTTGTTATATATCTCCAAGGCTATGGATCTTTTTGACTTGGGAAGTAATAACATGACCAGTTTGCTGAGGGGTAGATCACAAGCTGAATCAAAATTCAATGGAGTATATATACCACCTGAAGATTTACAATTCCAATCATTAGATTCCTGCGCCTTACCTAAGACACCATATAAGGAAGTGTCTAAACGTAGTAGAAGAATGTCCCCATTGGAAAGCAAAAATGATTTGTTACAAGGAATGAAGCATTTCTCCGGTAAGGATATATTAGTGGTTGGTGTTGAGTCAGATATCTTATTCCCAGCATGGCAACAACGTGAGGTTGTTGATTTATTAAGAGAAGGTGCTAGAGAGAGTGGCAAGGGTGATGGATGCAATATTAAGCATGTCGAGTTGAGTGAAGAGATCAGTATGTACGGACATGATACATTTTTGTTGAGCCTACAGCATATCGGAGAGCCAGTCAAAGAATTCTTGGGATGAGTTTAAAGCTTCTATTACATAGCTTCATTTAAAAAGTCTTTAAAATGCCAAATTCTAGAGCAGAGACAAAAAGACAGGGGAAAAAAAAATTAGTAAAAAATCCATCAATGTTTTTTTTTTTTTTTTTTTTTTAATTTTGATTGATTTATTAAATGATCTATGTACAGACAGAAAAGAGTCTAATAAGTTGCAATTTAAGCCTTTGACTGGTTCAGCAACTGTCTAGCCAGCGCAGCTGCTCTTAAAGCTCTCTTTTGTTTTCTTCTTTCTTTACGTTTGAGGTCCAAGTCCTTTGTTGTTCTCTTCACAAGAACTCTACCAGGCCAGATCTGGAACCTTTCCATGTACTCTTTATCCATATTAAACTCCCTGTGTACCACTTCGTCACTCAAACCAAGTTTGTAGATGGCCCAGAAATATCTCTTTGGGTTATCAGTTTTCAAATATTTCAAAATTTTTTGACGCTGTTGAACCAACATTCTCAATTGTCTAATCTTTGATAAATCGTTTTGGTTGGCCTTGACATGATCCATCAAGTAATGAATTCTAACTGTCATGACAGCAGCCTGTACTTCTGATGAACCAGTATCACCCTCCATTCGTTGAAATTCTTTTCTAGCCAACTCCACGGCCAATTTACATTCATCTCTTTTGGAAGTGTTTCTCATAGACAATATTCTAAAGATTGCCTCTCTTCTCAGCTCAGATTCTTCAACAACATTTCTCTTCAACCAAATTTCCGATTGAGAGTCAAATTTAGATAGTAATGATTGTTGAGCTCCATATAATAATTTATCAATCTCTTCCTTTCTATAACCCTTTGCCAAATACTGACTTTCCGCTACTTCTGCTCTAATTCTATGCATAAAAGGAGCATCAGGACTTCCAAGTACAGGATCCAATTTCTCGCTTCCCTCTTTGATTTGCAATTGTCTAGCTTTGTTTTTATTCACTTTGGCTATTCTTCTACTCTTTCTCTCTTGCTTGGAAAGCCTGAGTCTGCTATGTTGTTGATTTATTCTAGGTCTAGCAGCAGGTGAATAGAACCTCACCATGCTGCCGAAGGCAGTGCATTTAGGAAAGCTAAATGCCGCCGTCGAGAATATCCTATTGGAGAACATATTATCTGTCTATCTCCTTGTATCACGAAAAGTTAACAGTTTGTATGTGATCTTTTTCTATTGTGGTGTCGATGGTTTTTTTTTTGTTAAATTTTTTTTTCTTCTAAAGACTCTTTTTTGGGGTTTCTGATTTAGGAGAATTTGGTGAGTTGGTACACGCCAGATATTATATCATTTTATATCAATCATTGTTGTTCAGTTTATATAGGGAAACGGGTTATCCAGATGACTTCTTATCAAAAAGATTTATATCCATCTCATCAACTAACAAGCTCTCCCTCCTTATTATACATTAGCTCACGTTAAATTTGGTTATATCTAACGTATCTTTCTTATCATCTTTCTCGCTGTTCTCATATTACTATCACTTTCATCCACCTGTTGCACCAATCCAGTGAGTAATTCATTCTGTTCTGCTACTTCAGTGTTAATCACTGTGGCAATCTCTTTCTGTCTCTGTACCATGGACCTTATTTGATCTATATCTTGATCCTGTTTTGATAATTGTAACTGCTGTTGTTGATATAACTCATCATTGCTTAAGGGTAAAGTTGCAGCTGTCTCCTTTGGTTTCCCAAGAATCCGCTTGTTATTTGAAAATAGTTGCAGTTTTTGCCCAGATTGAAGCAGCAGCAGCAGCAGCAGCAGATTTGAGGTTGGGTTTAGACTTTTATCCTTTATCAAAAGTTCAAGTTCTTGTAAATCTCTCTTTGCCATTGAAAGAAAGTCTGTCCTTCTTCGAAGTTCGCCAGAGCCCATACTTTTTTCATCATCTGATAGTGATTTCTGTAATTTCTCGATTTCCTTTTTGACTTGTAATAGTTGTAATCTAGCATCGCTACCATCAATCAGATTATTAAAACACTTCATTGTGATATTCTTTGTTGTATTAGTCACCTTCTTCAATTGATTCATCCAGTTCTGAATATTAACCGTCTCTTCCTTATTCAGTAACCAATCTTTCTTCACAACGATATTGTCCGTTATGAAAATGCTCTTTGGTAAGTTCAAAAAATCTATTAGTAACGGATTACTTCTTATTGATTGGTCATGTATTAAATTGTTCAAGAATGCTGCCAACTCATTTTTCCTTTTTTCAATCACTGTCTCCGTTGGTGTCAATAAGGTGAACTTAGAGGGAAACAGATAAGGTAATGATGTGTTCATTCTTAATATCTCCAAATTCTGTTTCAATGTTTGAAACTCATTAAACCTCCTGGCCACAGTGTATTTCTTGTAAGGTAACTGGACCTGTATATTATAGTACACAACCCCTTCATCGGTTTTAGTACCGGGAATGGTGAGTTCAATGATCTTGTCCTCAATGCTCATTGTCTGTTTAATCGGGAAGATGATAACATATGGTTCTATCGATGACCTTATCTAGATGACTGATTGATATTAGTTTTTTTTTACAGTCCAGTTTTCTTTTACAGAAGAGGAGAAGAGGTAGAAAGAAAAAAAAACCTGTCTTTAAAAAAATATACAGAGACTAGATATATAGATAAATCCATCATATAATAGCCAACCAAAAAAAATGGGGAAACAGTATATAACTTCAGTTAATTGTGCCTCTGCTCATACCAGCGATATATTAGGTTTGGAAATAACGAAAAAATTCACAGTCACAATAAGTTCAGACGGATATATCAAGCTTTGGAACAATGATATAGGAGACATGTCGAATCCTAAGGATACAGTGGTGCAGCAATTTGTCAACAACACTGGCCTTCACCACTTAGCAGTGTTTGAAGATATCATAGAGAGCGAGGCATTCTTGGTGGTTGCTGTGTCTGCATTTGATGGGACTCTTCATTTTTACAGAATAGTGGATGAGAGCTTTATCAAATTGGATCTTTCGTCAATTTGTAGTACGAACAATTACGCTATTTCTTTTTTGAAAAATACCGTCAATGGCCATAAGTTTGTATCCACCGAACCAAGTGGTATTTCAAAGGTGTATGATTTCAATATAAGCCCGGAAGGTATAACACTAGTTCTTCATGGAAAGTTGGACTCTAAAGTGCAAAATTTCGCCACAACAGTGGGTATAGATTCAGAGGGTAAAAATGTTGCCATTGGTTATCAAAATGGTGATGTTCACGTCTTTGAATTAGAAACTTTGAGACCTACATATTCATTTTCCGGTTTAGGTTTGAAATCTTCATCCACCACAGTTAGAGCTGTAAAATTTTCACCAGTTGGACAGTTGCTTGCCGTGGCAAGAGATTCAGGATCTTATGGAACCATCACTTTATATGATGCCTACTATGGAGAGACCATTGGAACCTTAACAGCTGCAACCCATTCTGCCAACATTGGAATAGGTGGTTATGCCCATGACGGTTGGTGCTTTGCTCTTGATTTCAACGAGGAGGGAAACATTTTGGTTAGTGGAGGATTTGATAAAAAAATTAGGGTGTGGAACGTTGAAACTAGAGAAAGGGAGGCAACAATAAGTATAAGTAAGTCAGATTTCACAGAGGAAATTTCAGATGAGGATGAGGAATTAGATGATTCCGTTGTCACTGGAGTCAAGTTCATCAATAGAGGAATCAGATTTGGTATGACTGGAGGTGACAAAAATGAGGGGATTTGCTGTATCAGTTTCGATAAAGGTATTAGATGGTATAGAGAAGCAGGAGGTATTTAGCTTTTTGTTGAAATGAAATTTAATTGCATTGAACGCGCTTGTATTCTATACACGAAGAGAACGAATGGGGAGTTTGAATTGTAAATCACCCAGATTATTCATGTCTTAAAGGTATGAGCAATGTACTCTGGTTGAATAAATGATTGGATAACATGAGTTATTATTCTCTATATAGCAGAAACAATTGAGAAACAAATGTGTCACGAAAAAAAGTATATATATCCTCCTATATTTATAATAAATATTAGATTTCAAAAGCCATGACATGGCCACCACATACCACTAAACTCAATTTAAAAGAAAAACCAATCAATCAATCAAGCAGAAAATTTGCATACATAATAATAAGAAGTATTAAAGATCACCATCTATTGGCATTGATAGTTCTTTCATTACGTTTCATTAGTATTTAGCTGAGAATTGATATTCACGCAGCAGCGCAAAACAATTAGGAGCTCAACTCAAAATTATGACACAAAACGCTGAGTCTCCAGAATTAATTGATAACTCATTCGGAGCATTAACAGCAGCAACAGTAGCAGCAGCGACAGGCAATTCAAGTGCCAGTTGGGCTGATGATGATATTGACTATGAGAAATTGGCACTGATAACTTCTGCAGCAGCAATAGCTAATACTACAAAAAATGTAGTAGCTACCACTTATGATGATACCACGCATCACAACAAGACAGAACCTCACAGACAGAAAACTGGTGAACATCGTTTCAACAATTCCAATCATTACCCACACAACGATGAACATAGGAATTCACACTTTGATTTTCAATACTCCAAACCGTTCTATGAGGACAGAAAACGTTCGAATGGACGTAATAATAATTATAACTATACCTCAGGTGGTGCAAGACGTGATAGGGGTTATAATAATGGTTATAGTGATCGGAACATTAACTATGCTGGAGGTTTTACTAACCAGAGGGATGGCCTACCAATTCTAAAAGATGGACATGTACAAGCTCCAAATGTGGAGGAGCCATCGCCAAAAGTTATTGCTAAACCAAGATCGAACCCATTTGGCAATGCCAGACCTGTTGATCAAACCAAGATTGAGCTTGAACTCAAAAAGAAATTGGAGAAGTTGACCATGGAGAACCATGTTTATAAATTGGGTGATAATGTTGAAGCTCAAGATGCAAAAAGTTTATCAAATTCTGTCAATGATGTTGAGAAAGATAAGTCCAAAATGAACACCGAAGCATCAAGAAACCACAGTTTAGAATTAAAGAATGGCAGGCCAAAGACTGTGACAATTTTGAAACGGGATCATTCAACAAAACCGGAAGTGCCAGTATCGGAAGACTCTAAAGAGGATTTGAAGCCAATCGACATGGAATCAGACACTGTTGTCCCATCAAATGATGAAACAGAGGGGGGTACTGTTGTTGAACAGTCCAAACTGAAGACTGAAACAGTCATTGAACTAGAGACAATGGTTAAGGTTTATGATAAAAATAGTGAGAAGGTTGGACAATCAATGAAACCACAAAGGCCATATTCTAAATCACTGCGAGGCCG
>JAJLSQ010000106.1:0-28280 GCA_030567715.1 Nakazawaea wyomingensis | reverse complement strand
TTGTTTTTTTTTTGTTGTTTTGTGAGTTTTCAAGTTTTTTTGGGTTTTTTGATGGGTTAGTAGTAGAATTTGGTAAATAAGAAGAACTAGGAAATGAAAGAGAAATCAGAGAATCAGACAGCAAGGAAGCTGGAAAGACAGGGTCAGGTTCCAGCGAATGGGGTGAGAGGTTAATCGGTGGTGGATCATCAGGATCTGGTAAGAGATTGGGTGGTTTTGGTGAATGGGGGTTTGAAATAGACATTTTTTCAAATCAAATCAAATTGAACGGTGCGTTTTATACAAATATGCGAGAAAGCCCATTGTTAAAAGATCTAAATAGTTTGTATTCCACATCCAGATTATATCAAGTAGTACGAGATAGGTTCTATAGTGTAGTGGTTAACACATCTAGCGCGAAACTAGAATACCTGTGTTCGATCCCCAGTGGATCCATATTTTTCCTAGTGGTGACCGGAGGTTAACCTTCAACAATAGGTTTTCAGTGTTCCCCTTAAAATCCATTTGATGTGGAAATTATAAAAAATTAATTATGGTGACTTTGAAAATACCCGAAAAGCAGCAAGCGTCAATCTCAAAATTGATGGGAAGTTCGTTTGCATGAGCGTTTTTTTTTTGGAATTGAATCTCTGGTTGGTTATAAAGGTTTATTATAGTGGTTGACTCTTTTTTGTTGTGGTGTTTGTTGTTGTTGTGGAAATAATTTTTGAAATGTACCACCCTATGATCATGAACAAAATAGTTCCTGACTTTCGGTGAATTGTCCTCATCAAAAATACAGGTGAAACCTTAATGGTGAACTGTGAGTGATAAAGACAAGGCTGACTTAGACATGAGTAGCCTAGTCTGAAGAGGCTGGGTTAGAAGATAGAAAGGATGAAGATAGTTAGAATAAGATAAATAGAGACGTTTGCCTAGGGTATATAGTTTGTAGATAACTATCAAGAAATAAAAGGAATTTACTCTGTTAAAGTTCAGGCTACGACTTCCAATAGTGAGTTGTGAGTCTAGCATTGATGCTACCATTAACAGTGTGCGACAAGTATGGATGTAAAGAGTTTGAAAAAATGTGATTAAAAATCCATGAATGTGCGAAGACCAGGTATAAGCTGGAAAAATTGTGTGGACCCAGTCTAGGAACGAAGAGAACCAATCTAGGAACCATTTGAACCAAATGATGGTTTGTTCAACCAGAAATTTCATAATTGGCTCTGACATTGGTGTCATTGTCGACACTGTTTGTCCTGCTCGGGTAATCAGATCAATGTTGTTGATTTCTGTCATGACTAATGACAAAATGATTCCAAGAAAAATTCTTAGCTTAGTTGATAATATAAGTTTTGGTACGACCTCCACGTAATAAAGTTTACTATAAACAATCATTTTTATGCTTTACCATCAATTGCTCCTAGTATCTCAAGTCGCTGAACAAATCATTAAGTAGCATACATCAATTATTGCACTATACCACATCTAACTCCTTCCCTTAATATATGTCTGATTTTATTTTTTTGTCGGTTATCAGAATATCTGGCTCAAAGTGAAATTAATGTTATTTACTTCTAATCTTAAAGAATATGCTTTGAAAAACCCAGGAATATATATAATAATAGAAAAATTGGATTCAGTAACTACTCGTAGTAACCAGTTTTATATTGCCGACCTATTTCTTTCAAGATTAGTGAAATATTATATGTTAAGAGATTTGTAAAATGATCTATATTAGTTTATTGTTGAGACTAAAATGTATTACTTATTTTTGATAGATGTATGGGCTAATTATTATAACCACATATCCTTTCAATACCAAAGTAGACGTGGTTAATAAGCCCATTTTTCCTGCCATAGAAATGAGAAATAGGATATGAGAAAGAACCAAAGAAACAGCCTCCATATAAAGTAAAGGCAACACTAGCTGGAGATAAAATTCAAAGAAAAAAAAACTTCCAATCCAAATTCAATTTAAAATGCATCTCATGTTTATATATTACTACCAATAAACCCATTATCATAACATGACTAAACCAGCACTTGCGGCAACAATAGCGATAAATCAAATTCTCCAGTTTTATATGATTGTCTAGATCCACAGTTGTGAAAAAAAAAAATTAGCTTTACCAAACAAGTGATTGAAACTTATTCCACATCAAGAGAGAAAGCTTTGCTAATTGCGAGTAGAATATTATCACTGAGTGCAAATAATCTATTTTTCTCAATCTATTTCCCACATATTTCATTAAGTCATAATAGACTTCTATATGTAGAACTATGGTTGATCAAGTCCAGTGGATAGAATTAAACTATCATAATCGTGAAGCCAAAACCACTACTTCGAGGGGTTCTCATGCTTTATCTAATCCCCACGGCAAATGTTTCTCATCACATCACCAAACTGAGTTTCAAACCCTATGTAACCGTAAATTATTCAACTATCACAGCCTAGTTCCAAATTGATTTTTTGCATCATAAAATAAATTCAACTTGACTTAAACCGCTTGAGAGTTGGTTACTTGATATTGGTGGCAGTTCTGATAGGAATCAAAATAGTGAGACAGAAATGATCAAATGAACAATATGCAAAAATGATTAACTCTGAAAAACAATTGTATGTAAAATAATGGTTTCTGCTTCAAAAGGTTACCAAGTTTTATTCAACTCGTATCATGTTAATTGTTGCCAAGAAAAACATCAACAAACTAAGTTTTGAAATTTTTATAACTGTGATTTTATCAAGCCCCAGTACTAAATTAAGATCTGCTTCAAACATAGATATAAAGTGAATCAAAACACAGAAGAGTCAGTTAATTGGTATCCATGGAAAATTTCTAGTGATTAACATAGTAACCCATCCTCATCATGATTCATACTGACTATCAATTGATTGAATGAAATGTTGATCTAGTTAAATTAAATTCTCAAAACAATTGTGGAAAAATATTGACTAATTTCTATCACAAATAATATACCATATAAGAAGTAGAAAATGCTTCTTCATTGAATGATTAGCATGATTTTTTATATTTGGACCTTCAGACACAATTTGAAACAATCTAAATGTGTTTAAAAATAAAATTTCAATCACATCATCAAAATTATGTTCAAATATCTCAATTATATGCGACTCATATTTTGATCGAGTAACCCATGTCACTTAAAATACGCTAATAATTCACTGGTCATATTACATTGGTGTGTATCACTCTGGGCTAGTTTTCAAATGGGTTGTCTAATGTAAAAGTCTCATCAATTCCAGTTATAAACAAGCTCATACCTACTCATTGTTAACTGAATCCGTTGACAGATATCTAGAGTGTACCGCTGATTATCTTTTCAATAAGAATGTATTCACCACCAAAGGAATTCCAGTGATATTGACCACTATTTGTAACGTAACAGTATTAACAATTGAAATGTAAACATTTCATTTGACGTTGTTATTCTTATGGTCATATTACGATGCCCCTATTTTTTTAAAGATCAGTCATATTTCCTGAAAGTGAATGATGATTAAGTCTTGATATTGGGCCAAAGATACGGTATTGCTATTTCCTGGCATCAACATTGAGTGCATGTGAAACTATCAACCATTTTATTTATTTATTTGGTGGTGATTTGTTTTTATTCAAATTAAAATGAAAAAAAAAAAAAAGTTGTGACTGGGGCTGTCCAAAATTCATATTAAGCAATATCTACAAAAGTGATATCTGAAACCAGCTAATTGACCCCCTCTATCTGAGTAATATATGGTATAAGATGGAAAATGAAGGATTTCAATCCCTACTGATGATAATTAAAGCAAAATTTTTTTTACGAATATATAAATGGATATATATTATTGTTTATATATATTTGTAGAAAACTTTTATCATTTATAAGTTATATAAACAATATTTACTACGAGAGGGCTATCTATACATGACAATCTATTATATTACAGATAGTATTAGACATATAACTAATGATCAGGACAGAAATAATGAGCTTTGAGTCATATATTACAACTTATATGTGCAATTATAAGACTGGTGAAGTTTTCTTCTTTCCACGTTTCCTGTGTTTACGACTGTCCTCAATGTATGGGTCACTAAAAAGAAGAGAAATTGTAATATGCTCAAAATACATCTTTATAAAATTAGTAGTTGCCTTATACCAGATATGACAGCTGTAAAGAGTTCAAAAATACTCCGTGTGTGTCTGGTTGAAAAATATGGGTCTTAAAACATGGTTGAACAATTCCATTGTACTATGAAAGTTTTGGCCCAGCTTAGCTGATACTAGCTCTTAGCCAAAAAGGAAACATGGAGTAAAATTAATATGACGTAAAATTTTATTTATCTACACCCACTTCCCTGGACTCTATGAGATAGAAAAGACTAGAGTGCAAGCCTGACTAATGATAGTCAAAGAAAAAGCATTTGAAAACCCTGAATCAATTTTAATCACAGTATCCTGACTTATCATGTGTTTCACTACAAAATCATATCGAATAAAGAATGAACTAAAATTACCTTCATTATATAAAAACTAATATACAAAATAGAAACCCTATAAATATAATGTACAACCAATCCAAACAAACCACTTCAACAACATTCCAAATCGAGTTGTGTTAGAATTAAACTAACAAAGCTTAAGCGGAAGCAGAAGAAGAGTATTTGGTGACAGCACGAGTACCTTCAGAAACAGCATGCTTAGCTAATTCACCTGGCAAGATCAATCTAACAGCTGTTTGAATTTCTCTAGCAGAGATGGTTGATTTCTTGTTGTAAGCAGCCAATTTGGAAGCCTCTGAGGCAATTCTTTCAAAGATATCATTGACAAATGAGTTCAAGATGGACATTGATTTTTGTGAAATACCGGTATCTGGATGGGTTTGTTTCAAAACTTTGTAGATATATGAAGAGTAAGTCTCCTTTCTGGCCTTAGTTCTCTTCTTTGGTTCACCTGAAGCAGATGTCTTTTTGGCAGCTGGTTTCTTTTCAGCTGGAGCTTTGGAAGCTGGTTTCTTTTCTGCTTTTGGAGCCATTGTGTATTATGATATGATTTTGATGGATATATAAGATGAAGTCTTTGAAACTAAAAAGTAAAAGAACAAAAAAAAGATAAAAGAATCTTGAGTGGGAAAGATCCAGCGGATCTTTGGAACTTTATATGATTGTTGTTGTCATTTGTTGTTGTTTATTTTAATATTTTGGTGATGTTTTTGTTTTTGTTTTTGTTTTATTAAAATTCCAAGACGCGGTGTAATTCTCAGACTTACACACCCACTTTGGCGTCTTTTTGTGTGCAGACGCGTGCTCGTTTTTACACACCGGGTCGACGTTCCAAAATTACACGTGTAATTATTGTACCGGCACCATTTTTTGAGGAGCGTAAACAAAGACTAAATGATGGATGAATGGTGATGATAAAAATGACAACAACAACAAACAATCACCAACAACAAAATAATTATTGTCAACCTTCCTTATAAATATCTTGTTATATTCCACATTGGTTGTTTATTTGAAGAAAACTTTTTCTTGTTTCTTTCTCTTCTATTTCTTGTTTCCTATATTTCAAACAAATAAATAATATATTATAATCAATCACAATGTCAGGTGGTAAAGGTGGTAAAGCCGGTTCAGCAGCAAAAGCTTCAACTTCAAGATCAGCCAAAGCTGGTTTAACATTCCCAGTCGGTAGAGTTCACCGTTTGTTAAGAAAGGGTAACTATGCTCAAAGAATTGGTTCAGGTGCTCCAGTTTATTTGACAGCTGTCTTGGAATATTTGGCTGCTGAAATCTTGGAATTGGCTGGTAACGCTGCAAGAGATAACAAAAAGACCAGAATTATCCCAAGACATTTACAATTGGCCATTAGAAATGATGAGGAATTGAACAAATTATTGGGTGATGTCACCATTGCTCAAGGTGGTGTCTTGCCAAACATTCATCAAACATTGTTGCCAAAGAAATCTGGTAAACCAAAGGCTTCGCAAGAATTGTAAGGTTGTTGTTGATATAGCAAAAAAGAAGGTTTATTGTATGATTTTTTTTCGTGTCTGTGTATTAATGGGTTCATTTGTATATTAGTTTTATTATTTAATTAGATAAATTAAAGAAAGGGTATTTAGTATTCGTTGAAATATATTTTTTAAAGAGAAAAGTAGTCTCAATAACCAGCTATGATATCAACAACTATATTGGTTATCGATACGAAAACTTCAACAGATATCAAAATAATGACAATAAGTTCAAGATATTCATCATTTGTATGACCCAATTGTTCTTTCAACATTTGTAATAAATCCGAAATCACCTCCAACCTTTGATTCAACAATGCTACCCTTTGGTTGATCTCCAAATAACCTCTAGTGGCCTGATATATCGGTTCCAATTGTGGTTCTGCCCACATCAATTCTGGAGAATCCAATACTGATCCATGTAAATTGATGTTGATACGTAAGATGAACAATTCTCCAATACTCTTCATAATCTCTTCACGAGTCATCTCAACTTTACCCTTATATGCAATCTGTTGTGGGATATCCTGAGTGTCTTCTATTGTATTATCAACCAACTCTTCAAACAATGATATCTTGACCGATTGGGCAATGGCATGTGAAATCGATAATTTTAACATATAATTCCCATTATCCCTTAAGGTGATGAAATCATTATAAATCCTGGGTTGATAACTCTTGGTGATATAATAATTGAATTCTTCAATCTGAATGTCCTCATCTGCCAATTTTTCATTCTCAAATCTTTCCAATTGTATGAGAAACATCTTTTCCTCCTTTGGTGTGAACCCCCACATGACAATGACACCGTAATCAAAGATGAATAAATCAGATTGTCTTCCAACATCAATCTCACCACCTTCGTCATCCAATCGGATCATCTCACTAACCCCACTACCACTAGAACTCATCTCCACAGATTGTAACAGCAGTGTATAATTATTGTTGTTATTATTATTATTCTCCTGTTTCCTCTTCAGAACATCATGCTTCCAACTCTTATACACAAATGGAGTATACAAACATTCATCAAACAATTTCGGTGAAGTATTATGAACTCTTTTCTTATCCTTCAACCATCTCACCAAATCTTTCATCTTGTATGAGCCAGCCGTACAATATGCCGTCACCCTCGGAAGCAATGATCTATGTTTCTTACCCAACCTCTCGGCATCCTTCCTAGCTGGAGCCTCTTTGATCCTCGATACTTGAGAGTATACGCCTTTCCCGTGACGAACCTCGACATTGGATTCCAGGGATTGATCATCATCGTTACTCGAGGTGGGTAAGAATTTGAGCTTTTGGGTTACTCTTCTCTGGGGCAGTGATAGTTTCTTCGCAAGGGTCTTTGTACCAAAGTCAGTAGAAGAGAGGTTGTGGGTGGGTGTCGGTACATCGTTTGCATATGGGTTGTCCGATATTATCAAAGGAGTCCTTTCGGTGTTGTGTGTTGACATAGTCCTTTGTATTTGCTGGATGGATGGATAGATGGATAGATGGTTTATAATCAGATTGTTTGTTCATTTTTTTTTTTTTTTTTTTTTTTTTGGCTTTTTTGATTTAACTCTGTGTATATGTATGTATGTACCTCACCACTTTTACACAATTAGCATAGCAAAAATATATATACATTAAATACAATTAAGCTCTACTAACCATCAAAACGAAACAAATCTCTATGCAGTATAGTATATAACTATCTAAAGAATTTAAAAATATCAAAAAAACAACCTTGAAATATATATATATATATATCCCCATCCTTATTCCGTTCTCATTTAAAAGTATATTTTATTTCTCCGAATACACAGTTCCAGCTGAATCATCGGAATCCACATGACTAGTATGTTCACCATCAACGTACAAAAACCTAATCATCTCCTTATCGTCAGTCCATGCCCTCAATCTTTTGCCATAAATATACATGGGAATGGCAAGCAAACATACAAATATTTGAATACCACCATAAGTCAAATATGCAGTTCTAGCACCATGATTATCGATAAATGAATTGTTAAACAAAGAAAAGAGGAAACCAACAACATTTTTGGCCACATTCAGAGTCACCAACAGTTCAGTGGCAAACATCTTATAAGAATCCACAGTGTATGTGATCAGTGTTGTTGACAGTAATGAACAACCAAATCCAATGATTCCGAAAAATACAATTGGAACAATCCACAAATCGGCATTTTGAATAGACCAACCAAATCCCATTAGCCCAATGGTTACGGAAAGAAAAACTGGAATCACCATGATCAATCTAAATTCTGGTTCATAGGTTCCATTATTTCTCTCAACAAGTCTTCTAACCATGATATCCGATAACCTTCCAGCAATGACTGAACCAAGGGTACTTCCGATAAATGGACTCACGTAAAACAATCCAGCTATAGCTGGATCATATCCATATGGCAGTCTGGTGAAAATATGAGACATTGCCTCTGAGATCATGATCAACCAAACAATGGCAAATGTGTACATGAGTGAACCAAATGCGATCGGTGGGTAAAAACAGAGAACTATTGGTCTTAAAAAAACCATCCACCATTTATCCTTGGTATGACGACCTGAAGTGACTTTTAAAGTTTGTACATATGGTTTCCTCTTGATTATAGGTTCATTTGGTACTTCTAATTTTTGTTCATCTGTAATTGGTTCTGGTAATGAGATGATAAGTTCTTGATTTAAGATGGACGAATTTAAAGTTTCAACAATGGATCTATCATCATTATAATGTGATCTTGATGAACGATGATGACTTTGTTCTTCATCGCTATGATGACCTAAATTTCTAATTGCAAACGAATTTGGAACACTTCTTTGTGAATCATTACTATTAACATGAGCCAACTTGTATTCTCTTGCCGCTGCAGTCTCCTCTTGTGATCTCTTATCTGGAGGCACTGGAGTTCTATTCCAAAATGTCTCTGGAGCAAAGAAAAACATCAATCCAAAATTAACACCCAATACAATAGTTAAAACCCAAAATACCCATTTTCTACCCAGATTTTGAAATACAAATCCACTCAACAACGGCACCAAATTCTTACCACCCAACAACAAAAAAGTATAAATTCCTAATCGATATGCTCTCTCATGGGCAAAATAAATCTCCAGAATCGTTGCTGAAGGTAATGATTCAGTTGGTGACATACCTATCCCCACCAAGACTCTAGCCCCCATCAACGATCCAAAGCTCTGTGCACATGCTCCCCATATGGCTCCACCAAGGGCAATCAAACATCCAACAAGATAAACTATTCTTTTCCCATACAAGATGGCAGTTGGTGAGGCAAATAATGATCCAAATCCCAACAGTAACATGAATCCACCAACGAGATACAGAATCGTTGTTGGAGATTTGTGAAATTCTTCACTTAACCCACTCAATCCAGCCGCCAAGAGTGGTGTTTGACCACCACCGATAAACGAATGAAATCCAATGACAAGAAGTGCCATATCTCTTCTCCACAATGGCATGTTCAAAGGATCATTGGGATTATCCTGTGGTTGTGGATTCAAGATGATTCCATCTCTAGTAGTTTTCAAAGTGACACTTGACAGTCTAGGCCTTGTACCATTGATCATGATGATGTCATTTTCATCATCATCATATTCATTATTATCAATTTTAGTATCCGGTGAGACTTGCTCACTGGGACTCTTTGTCATGATGATGGTCCCCGTGACGGTGTCACGTTTGCCTCTGGGCTCTTGAACACCTAACCCCATTATTTATATATATATCACTTGATCTATGTATGTATTGGTTTTTGGTATGGATTTAAGAATGAGTAAATAAATTAAAAATAATGGCACAATTGGTTTTATAAGTTAACAAGCATTTTATTTTTTCTTTCTTTCTTTCCTTTTTTTCTTAAGCTTATTTTTATGTCTGGGCATTTGCCAACTGTACACTTCTGCTTTGTTTTGGCAAGTGTGGTACTAAATATATGAACCAACTAGATAGGTAAATAGATAGATGAGTGAATAAAAACAGATACTAATGTATGATTACTCTTTTACCCTTATATATATATTTTTTACATAGTTATAATTATATATTCATTCAAATCAAAGCCATAAGTTGATTAGCTATCAATCCTAACTCATCATCTTCATCCACATCATCATCATCATCATCCTCTTCATCATAATCACTATCTACATCATCATGGAAATGTTCATCATGACCATCATAATCATCAACTAACAACAGTTTTAATTTCCCACCAATAAACCTCAAATTATTCAAAGGTACAGCAGCAGAAGCTGCAGAACTCGATTTTGATGATGCCGATTGTACAACAATCTCTCTCATGTTTTGTAACAGCATTGTCAATGAATGGTTTCTCTTCTCTTCTTCCAATTCATCTTCTTCATCATCTGCTAGTAAATAATGATAGTACAGAGGACTAGACAAGATCAAGGCTATAGCTTTCAATTTCTCACAGATAAATTCATATGGAATATGTGTTGCAGTTGATGAATTAATTGGGGTCAGCTCATTAACTTCCAATAATAATGAAACTAAATCACTGAACCGATCATTTGGTACATCACATTTGTTGAAAACCAATTTACTTATGAATTTGAAAACTCCAGTTTGTAATTGATACTTGATCGAAACCTTGTTCATATCATCTTTTATCAACGATAACACTTTCAAAACATGTTCAAATAACGTATACCCAACAACACCATTGATCAAACGTGGTAACAATAAATGATTATTCCAATGCCCAGCATCATCATTCTCTTCTGTATTAGTAGTAATAGGAGAAGAACCCAGTTGTAATCCAAGCTGTTGATCTCTTTGCTCCACCAGTCCTTGAATCGATGTTAAAAATCTGTTGAAAAATCTACACATCAACATGGAAACAGGTTGATAATAAGTCATCACCTCTGGTTTGAAAAATCGATCAAAAACCAGTATGAATTGGGTGAATTCATCATCTTTAGTGTTATTCAGGGCAAATAATACATTACAAAAACGAGAATCCCAAATCAGATTGAAAAAATGAATTCCTTGTAATAATATAACATCAGTTTCACTAACTTGATTAAAAATGTTGAACCATTTTTGTAATAATTCATCAATTTTTTTATCATCATCAATTTTTTTTTGTAATAATTGTAACAATTCCAATTTATCAGATTTATTATTCACAGAATTTCCCATAACGATTAAACTGGCCACAATACTATATGGACTCTTCCATTCATTATCCTTACCGTATCCATCAACTACAGATATGTTGAATGATAACTCCAGTTTATTGGAATTCTTAACATCTGCAGAAATCAGACCCATGGCGTCGAATAAATTGGCACTCAGTTTTTTCCAACTTGATTTCAACGACGTTGTTGTTTCTGTGTCTACTACATCTGTTTTAATTGAAGAAAATTTAGCAAAAATCAATTCACATAAAGATGTCAAACTTGTTTGAATCTTGACCGTGGTAGTTGAATACACAAATGCATCATTATGTTTACTCAACTGACAAATCAAGTCTGTACAAATAACCAAACCTTGATCTTCTTCTTCTTCTTCGTCAACTTCCATATCTGATTTTTCCTTCACCCATAGATTTATATCGAAATCTACAATTTCAAAAGTTGTAGTGATATGTCTCTGTACCAGCATCACATAATCATTCAATTCATCAAGTGTTAACTCATCCAACCGTGATTCCCCATTAAAACCGGGGAAATCATAATGGTTATGACTTTGATCATGGCCATTCTTATGACTATGATCAATTTTAACCAAATCTCTGAGTAAATCAGAAACGGTGATGAATTCATCCAGATCAATTAAATCATCATTTTCAACACTATATTTGAGTAAACAACGTGGATAACCCATCATCACGATCCGATCCATTACTTCATCATCTGAATCGGATATGATCACGTTACGTAAGAATATGACAACCAATTTCTTCATCAATTTGGTATAATTTGAAGAGATTAGGATTTGTTGTAAGAAATGATGAAATTTCCCCACCACTCTTAAACTATTGTCATTTGTTTTAATGTCAGGTTTAACTAGTAAATGACAGTTATGTTCATTTTCAGCGACAAAATTGATAAAGAGTTTCATAAAGTTTGTGATATATTCGGTTGAAGAAGAAGAAGTTGTTGTTGTTGTTGTATCGTTATGGATAATCGAATTATCCTCTGATTGTACTATCTTATCCTCTTCATCTTCCTGCACCTTCTTCTCTTGATCATTGATCATGTCAACTGGATTTGATGACGATGATGATGATGCCAAATCCAACAAATTCACCACCACATTTGTATTCTCCTTCTCCTCCAAATTGTTGAATTTGATAAGGATATCATCCAAATGATCTCGTAAATATGCATTATTTCTATTAGATTCTTCTCTCAAACATACAGTGATCTGTGAAGTGATCTCATTGATGTCTTTACTTTCGACATCATTAGATAAATTAAGTTCATCGACAAGTTGTTCAATTGACTTTGCCATCTCTTCATATATATATCTAATCTCTTATATCTAACCCACCACGGTGGTCTTTTTGTTTTTTAAAATTTTTTTCTTTTTCCCCCACTTGGGCCGCGGTCGGTCGGTGCCATTTTACTCCATGCATTAGATCAAATTACTACTACCAGGGTGAATCGGGTATGGATAGACCCTTTTTTTCAATATAATATAAAATCTTATTGAAATAGAATCATCATCTTAGGTTCTCTATATAGATCTACATATATATATACATGATGATAGAATAAATAATATAGGAATAATAGTTTAGTTTTTTTTTTTTTTTCTTCTATGGCTTGGGTCCTAGAATATCATATTTATTCTAAAAAAATGATCTTAAACTGATCAATTGGATGATATATGAACATGTGGGTAAATGAATAGTAACTAGGTGAAGCCTTATATGGGCAATAATTTTTAGTTTTTTTTTTTTCTTCTCTTTTTTTAATAATGTTTTTGTTGTTGTGTGTATGGTATAATAATAATAATATCAATCAACTTTTTCCATTTTCCGATCACCAAAACCTTGTTTATCGGCAATACCTTGTTTATCATCTTTCAAAAGAAGTTGTGCAATAAAACCCCATTTCCAATTGATATAATAATTATCTTGAACACCCTCCATCCAACTGACAAGAACTTCCATGTACAAGATGAAATAATAAATTCCCCAACTGGTGAAAATATGCCACCAACCATGACCTTCCAAGATGAAACCATATGGTAATCCAAGATATTTTCTTCTCAATGAGATTAAACCAGAACATAATTCGTTATCAAGATTCCAAACTAAAAAACCAAATCCAAATAGACTGAATGAAGTGATCAAAATCTTGTACATAAACCATCTCTTTTCAGTAGTTGGTACAATTGTTTGAATAATTACAATTGAACGATAAATAATTGAAAAATTCAAAAATGCATAACAGACTTGATGAAGAATAGGATTTTTCCAAATAAAACAATAAATAACAGTTAATAAAAACATAAATATAAAAATTCCAAAATATGACATTCTTTGACCCCATTTTGATCTATTATATGCAAAGATATATGCTGACGGTATAGCAGTAACATAAATCATGGGTAATTCATCCATCAATTGAAATTCATACCGTAATGTCATATGAAATAACCATGATCCCAATCCAACAGTACACATTCCAATGGCAATAAAGATGAATAATGGTCCATGTCTATTGACAATTGTAGTATAAAGATGATACATTGCCAAGATGAAAAATGATAAATTAGTGGTTGAATTGATAAATTCGGCAAAATATGGTGATACGAGGTAATTTTCCTCACACCAATCAATGGTGGCAGTGACTGGACCCCAATAACCGATGTAATCCAGTGGATACAGTGGTGAATAATCTTTACCTAATGGAAATTTTGACATTTTTTATCTCTATATATTTGTGTGTGTGTGAGAATTTTTTTTTCTTTTGTAATGTCCTTCTTTATTTTATTATACTCAATTCTTTATGACGATACTAAATTGTTTTGAATACGTAGTTTTTGATATTATTGTGATGAACTTTTATATCAGTATGATCATATGAATGAATATATCAATCAAAATCAACAAAAAAAAAAAAAAAACCTTGTATAGTTATATATCTTCCTCACCCACAAAGAATAATCCTTTTCCTTCGATTGTTCAAGTGTTTATGAGAGACAACCCAATTTCCTGTTCAAGTGATTCTTTTTGTAAGCCCTCACTCTTGTATGAGTATGTATGTATAAGTGGGAAAGTGTAAAACCAAAAAGATCAATTGCAAATTGGTTGGTGTAGTATATCCTGAATAAGGAAAGAATAAAAGAAAAGAAGAGAAATTTGTAAATTACAAATTTCAAATTTAATTAAAAAAAACTGTCGGCGAGAAGTTGACATATGGATAGAGGGAGGGAGATATATAGGACAAGAGAGAGATGTGTAGTTAAGCCATTAAGCATAATGTGTGCATCCTCGGTGACTTTTGGCAAAAAAAACACCCGCAACTGCCGATGCTATACGCGTTACATACAACCAACCAACACACACGACTGACTGACTGACTGACTATTCACTCAATAACATATATATACAGATATACAGATAGATAGATATACAGAGACACATACACATTGACATAATTATAAATCATCAATCAATTTACATGAATGAAAATAGATGGAGAAAACAAAACACAATAACAATTGCTGTACAAACTTGTTTTTTTTTTAAAAGTAAACTATTAAACAAATAAACAAAAGGGCTTGAGAATTAAAAAAAAAAACGTAGATAAGCAAATATTGACAAACAAACACAATATCATATCATATAAAAAAATACAAATCTAATTTCAATTTATATTATTCAGTTTTTAGGATCAATCAATAACCAACTGTAACTAATTAAACAAACCAACTATATATATATATATATAAAATAAAATAAATCCATTTATTTATTTCTTTAAAACGAATATTAATTAATATCAAGGGTGAGTGAAGGCTCTTATTGTCAAAAAAAACAACTATATATATATGTGATGTATGTGATGAACAAAATAATATTTAGCTTTTCCTCTTTGGATTCAAATCAATGACATTTTTAGAATATTTCAAATCATTTTTCATCTTTTCATCCTTCAATACAACTTCTGGTAATAAACCCATTCGATAAACCAATACATAATCATCTTGTTTTTTTTCAAACCAAATTGACAAGATTTCATTATAAATGATGAAATTATAAATTCCTAAACTGGTGAAAATATGCCACCAACCATGACCTTCTAATAAAATTCCTAATGGTAATCCAAAATATTCTCTTCTAATAAATCTTAATTTATTACAAAAAACATTATCCAAATTCCAAATTAAAAATCCAAATAAAAATTGTGAAATTGATTGAATCAGTTTCTTGTATAAGAAATATCTAATTTCTAAATTTGTCACATATTTATGCACCATTGATAATGATTTATAAATAATACTGAAATTTAATATAGCATAACTAACTTGATGGAAAATTGGATTTGTATAAACTGAACAATAAACAATTGTCAACATTAAAACTAAAAACAGAGTGATCAGATAAACAATAATTTTACCCCAAATTGTTTTCCTTTCACAACTGAAAATATAACCAAATGGAATCAGTGTGAAATAAATCATTGGTAATTCATCCATCAATTGAAATTCATATTGTAAAGTCATATGAAATAACCATGATCCCAAGCCAACTAATCCCATTCCAATCGATATCACAACAAATAATGCACCATGTTTATTAACCCATGCAGAATAAAGATGGTATAATGAGAAAAAAAAAAAAAACAAGTTGGTTGTGGCATTAATAAATTCTGCAAAATATGATGATATTAAATAATTCTCCTCACACCAATCAATTGTGGCAGTGACTGGACCCCAATAACCAATGTGATCAATTGGATAAGGTGTTGGATAATCCTTTAAGAATTTAGGCAGCATCTTATTATGCGTATATATATTTATGTGATAAAGATGTAAAATCAATTGATTGATTGATCTGATAAGTAATATAGTAGTAGTAGTAGATTAAAACTTGAGATGAGGAAATGGGTAAAAGGGCACAAGTTAATCCACCTATATTATACTATAATATCAACCTATTGAATGTATGATGATGATGATGATGATTGTACCACAACAAAATAGCAAAACAACAAGGTATGATAAGGGGTATATAAAATTAATTAAAAAATCAAAAATCAAAAATCAAAAATCAAAATAAAATTGCCGGTGTTCCATTCAATTCCATACACCTCTGTACTTATATATATATATATATATACATATATACATACTTAACATCTCTCTCTCTCGATACACATATACATATACAAACACCCATCTCATACCAAATCATCATACACCCACCCACTCTCTATCTCTCTCTCTCTTGATATATATATACGTTAGTTAATAATTTTGTAAACGACCCACCACCACAAAAGAACCAAAGAGTAGTGTACTACAACAACAACAACAACCAAAACCAGATCAAACCGGAAAGATCATTGGGCCATCGGCGATTAATTAAATTAGTTAATTAATTGCAAGAGATGATGGACGGATGGATGGATGGATGATTTGAGATATAGATATTTGAGAGAGTTGTGTAATGGGAACAATGAGGATCATTTATTTGCCTTATTCCCCTACATACACATATACTTATATATATATACATAGGTCTATCCATTCTAATTACATACAACAGCCGGCCGATATTTGTTTTAAAGACCGATATTTTTTCATTTTTTCATTTTTCATTTTTTTTTTTTTTGATGTAATATGCATACAGATATTGACGGATGTTAAATATATATATATATATATATATTATCTGTATTCTTTGTTATATATAGAAACAAATCAAAAGACAACGACAAAAGATAGTAGGATATCAAGATAAGATAAAATTCATAGTGTCTCATTCATTTGACAAAAGTTGTCCAAATTTCCATAAACAGAAAATATATAATTACTATACATGATATATTCATCACTCTGATTGGGGTAGATTGGGAAATTTACTCAACCACCAACCCACCCTCCACCTTAAAAAAGAAAAAGAAAAAAAGACCAAATGAATATATATATAAATTGGTTTGACATAATAATAAAAAGGTATAATAATAATAATTAATAAGAGCAAAACAAAAATAAAAAAAAAAAAAAAAAGTATCATTCATTCAATTGAAAAATGTGTGTGTGTTTTTTTTTTTTTTTTTTAATGAGATGCAATTACAACTTCATCATCAACGACAATATCATCATCACTCTTCATAGATGAAGTACTCTTTCTACTAAACATATTTTTGAAATCTTGAAGTAATGGTACTTCTGATTTCTTCTTTTCATCTTCAATTTCATAACTTTGCACTTCTCCCATCTTGTAATTTCTTAAAAACATTGCAGCAATCATCAATGGAATACATAAACATAATCCAACAATACATAAAATTTTTTGTACATGTTTGTACAGTTCCACCATCATAACTCTTTCTGGTGTATTCCAAGTATAAGTAACGATAAATGTAAATGGAGATCCATACAGATCTGCAGCTAAATCAGCTTCACCAATTTGTCCCAATCTTCTACTCAACTGTTTAGGTAAAGTATTAGTCCATATAGCACCACTAACAGCAGAACCTAATGAAGATCCAATGTTATAAGAAGCCAAATATAATGAAAGAACAACAGCCATATGCATATGATCAGTACAAGCTTGGATTGACAGTTGTGTAACATAGGTGAAAAATCCAGCACCAAAACCCATCAAACATAAACCACCAATGATACCTGAATGAGATCCTGTATCACCTCTATAATAAATCATGATACCAAATGAAACCATCCACATGGCAATACCAAACAAGATAAATGGTTTAGTTCTCTTAACTTTAACAATGACAAATCCAACACCTGTTCCTGTTAATACGGAGACAAATGAATATAATGATGTAATTCTAGTGG
The DNA here is from genome assembly GCA_030567715.1 of Nakazawaea wyomingensis. Lineage (NCBI taxonomy): Eukaryota > Fungi > Ascomycota > Pichiomycetes > Alaninales > Pachysolenaceae > Nakazawaea > Nakazawaea wyomingensis. The sequence goes on along the minus strand of JAJLSQ010000106.1, from coordinate 10,245 downwards.
CAGATTTAATCGTTTCACGTACAGCAACGATTAAAACGGTATACATATAATCACCTTGCATATACCAAACAAAATTGATAAATACACCAATGATCATTGCAGACCAAACTCCACGATCTTTTAACAAATGACCTGGAGTAATTGGATAACGAGCCCATTTACTTTCCCAATAGACAAATAATGGAATGATACACCATCCAATAACTTCAGGAACAATGATACGTGCACGTCTCCATTCACCCAGCAGTGATCCAGCCAAGGTGAATGGAATTAAAATCATACCAAATATACCAACCATTAATAATAATCCAATCAGATCTAATTTCCAAAAAAATACATCAACACAAAAATCATAAGATTTTCTTGTTGAATTTAAAAATTCACCAAAACTCATCTTTCTAAATTTGAATAAATTTTTACCTCTACTTGTAATTAATGGTTGTTTAAGATCTCCATGTCTATGGGCAAGATAAACCATATGAATCAAACAACATAATAATGGAATACATGAAAGTGGGAAGATAAATGCCCACATACCAATACCCCATGACCAACGACCATTAACCAGATCGGTAACATCACCACTAATCCAAGTATTGATGATAAATGGTAACAGTGGAATAAAACTAACAAGAACTCTTTCGTTCAATTTACTAAAATCTGACAAGATAACTTCTAATAATAACATAATCCCAGTATAACCAACTTGATAAAAAATTGCACCAGCGGTAAATCTTTGTACATCATAAGCTTGACTTTCAATAATGGTACCAACGACATAAAATAATATGGCAATGATAACCATTGTAACTCTACCAAACACATCAGACATACGTGCAAAGAAAATTTGTCCCGCGGCGGCAACAACACCACGAATACAATTAACCGTGGCTAATAATGAATGTTGAGCATAAGCCGATGTGGCAAGACTTTGATATGTATAACGAATTGTACCATCTAATCCATAAGCATATGAAACTAAAAAAATTGAAAAAAATAATATTACTCTATAGTAAAATTTATCATATTGTTTTGAATAAATTTCCACTGCACGTACACCAACAGTTGGATCAATTTCATGATGATGTTGTTGTTGTTGTTTTTCAGGTGATACACCACTGAATGAAGATGAATGATCTTCTCCCTTTGTGTCGGCGAAAACCTCCTCTTTACTCTCCTCGTTGAAAGACATCTTATTCAATGAATAATATATAGATATATATATATATAGTTGAGATGATTTACCCTTTTTTTTTTTATAAAATTAATATGAAAAAAAAGTGAAGAAATATGCTCACAGTTATATACCGTTTACTACTGCTGTGTACTGATGAGATTGATTAGATTAAATTAGGAAAGAAAAAAAAAATTTTAATTTTATTTTTTTTTCTTTGTTAAAAAAAAAAAAAAAGGAAAGAAATTTTTTTTTAATTTGTGATTAAAATTGTGTGTTTGTGTGTGAAGATGCATATTGCATATCAAGGAGTTTGAGATGGGATATTGTTTCAGTTGTGATGATGGATTTGATGCAAATTGAGAGACCGATTTTAATCAAACCAATTGGCATCTTTGTTTGTTTGTTTGTTTGTTTGACATGGAACGATCGATGTTTTGTTATTCCATTTTGATATTCACTTGCTACATACAATACACACAAAAACTTTATAGGCTAATTATAACTTATTAATCTATATTATCACTAACAAAAATAAATAAATAAATAAAAAAAATCCCTACATATATTATTGATGGTAATCACTTTAATATTAAAATTCATACCGATCAATTTCATATTATTATGTTGTTGGATATAACCAATCATCAATCATTTAATATGAGAAGAAAAAAAAATGATTCCATTAATGATGATGATGATTCATTAATGACAAATCTATCTCTCGATACATACATACATTCAACCTTTAAATAACAACTCGCTCCCTATATCGCTATATCCTTTCCCCTCTCATAATTCTAATTCATTCACTTATTATTCACTCTAATTGCTATCATGCTGAATTCATATTCTTGCATTGCAGCAGCTTCTTGGCATTTTACAAACAATTTAACAAATAAATAACCAAGCAAACAAGCAACAACAACGAATAACAAATTTTCAACTCTCTCTTGTTACCAAAAAAAAACCCACCATTTTATCAAGCAAACAAACAAATCAGCAGATAAACCCGAAATTTTTCTATGGTTTTGGCAAATGAGGAATAATAATTCATTTATGAAGTCATCTGACTTAAATGGATGAAGGGATGGGGAGAGGGGAAATGGAAATGGAAAATAAAAATAAAAAGAAAAAGTTTGTTTTTCGTTTAAAATTAAAAAAAAAAAGGTTTAAAAATCAAAAAAATCTCGGAGAAATCGCTTTGACCTGTCTTAATCTATATCTATCATCTACATCTTATTTATAAAGGACTGAGATAACGCTAAACTAATTAATTATACTTCCACTTTTAAGATCCTGATTAATTGGCTCTCATACCAATTATCCAATACATCTCATCTCAATCTCCCATCCCCTTCAACCTGTAAACTTGGCCCATAAATCATTTCATTTCATTCGTGTGTCTAATATTTTTTTTAATTTTTCTATTTCTTGCTATATATGTTCCTTTTTCTTTTTCTTTTTTTTTTTTTTTTTTTCTTTTCTTTCGATGCAGGTGAATAATATGATTTCCCAATTGGGGTGTAGTGGCGGTTAACTGTGTTTGAATAACTGCAATCACCGTTTTTTACGCATATGCTCACATATATTTATTTATTGAAAAGGGATTTTAAAAACCTTCCTCCATTAATTGAATCATATCTATCACCTTGATGTTGTTGATCAATATTCATATACATGTATAATATACATTCTTTCCGGGATTCATCTTGTAATACATAATTCATCACATCACATTTGTACGCGCATATATGCATCCTTTATACTATTAATTCAATTCATACAAGCTACAATTTATATATACATTAAAAAACAAGAATAAAAAAGAGGATAATTGAAAGAAACCCTATTCTATCTATTCAACCCCTTGTTTGTATCTTTCCCGATCAAGATTTAAATTTTATCAAACATTGGCAAAAAAAAAAAAAAAAAAGCCTCGAATTGTTAGTTTAACAAAGTCAAAGCCCTCCCCCGCCCCAATTATTTATGTACAAGATGAGATCCTTGTAAAATATATATATATCATATTGACTAATTAATGATCATTTCATGTGATTCTTTCCATCTCATATGAGAAATTTTTTTGAAAAAGACAGAATAGAATAGAATAGAGAGAGAGTATTATTTGCTCAAACTGTAAGATAGAGATCTACATAACATAATAAGTTTATCAATTCCTATTGTATTGATAATAAATCAATTTGCGCAGTAACACACACATGTATCGCTTAAAGTTGATATTAAGTTTTAGTTCAGTTTAACTAGTTTAGTTTAGTTTTAATCAGTTGTTACTCTTGGTAATTTTTCAACTTAGTGTAAGGCAATAAAACAAACAAACAAACAAAACAAACTCCGACTATAACTTTAAACCAAACAAAAAAACAAAAAGAAAAACAAAAAAAATTTTGTTTTGTTCTTTGTCATCATCATCATCATCACTTACTTAAATGGATGCAGCCGTATGCATACTATAACAATAGTTTTTTTTATTATAATATGCCTGGTACGAAAATGTATCAAGTATGAGATGAGATGAGATGAATGTTACTTGTGATGTGATCGAATTAAACACAAAAACCAATAATTAAATTCTTATATAATTCACTTTACTCAATCTATTAATACAATACCGAATGAAATTTATTATTAATGCCAAGTCTTTCTAATAACAATTATTTTTGATATTTTTTTTTTCACACACTACTCTAAATTAGGATATTTTAACACTACTTTTGTAACTCTACTTAATTAATTCTAGCAGCACTCAGTTCTATCAATTTTATGATAGTTATAACACTACAATTTTATGATATTTATAACACTACAATTTTATTATTATTATTGATTATTCCCTTAAAAAAACACTACCTTTTACTCAGCTCTTCTCTCTCAGACTTTTTTCTATATGAGAAGGAAAAAAAAAAAAAATTTATTTTGTCATTTCATAGTAATTCATATATTTATATACATAAAGAGACTTTTCAAAGTCTAAGTAGTGCAATTGTGTATTATATGCACGATCTCTGTTTTATATATATAAATTATGATTTATTAAGAGAGGCAGTGCTTTGGATGGATGTGGCTTGCTCTTTTTACATCTATTTCTCATCCCACGGCAATATACATATCGATAAGTGTAGATTGAAAAAAAAAAATTTTTTTTTAAAAAAAAAATGTAAACAAATAAACAAAAATAAAAAAAACAAAAACAAAACAACACTTGCCCTGCCTCCGATAATGCAGAGTAAATGCCACGCCTTACTACTACTACCACACTGCCATCTTGCCATGACATGACCCTGTTGTCTTTCTTGTCTTTCATGTCTTTCACCAAGAAAAAAAAAAAAAAAAAAAGGGCCAGAATTGAAATTAAGGAACACCACCACTCCCCTGTTTGTGTGTCTGTGTCAGTCACCCTTGTTTCATTGCTGCTTAGATGTTTTTTGGTAGGGAAATTAATTAATTAATTGTCAGTCCCTACATTTTTTAATAAAAACAGAGATAGAGAGCAGAGCAAAGTATTAAATTCAACTGTCTCGTCAGGTGGTTTCACAGAATGATACCAATATCTGATACTCATACCCATTTGAATGAATGAATGGATGATGATTACAAGATAAAATATTATAACAATATCATCTTTTAACCTTACCATACAAACATTACCTCTTGGAATAAAATATATTTAGCGAAGCCCATATATGTATATTTCATCCAGTTAATCAATAACATTTTTGGTTTTGTAATAGGCCATTCTTTTTTCTAATTAACTACTGATTCTTTATTTGTACATAATTATACCAAAGTCATCTATCTATCGATCTATATTCAAGTGAAAAATAAATCAGATGAATAAACGAGGAATTAAAAAAAATATATATATATATGTTTGAGAGAATAAGTAGATAAAACCTCTAACCTATTTTTTTCACTAGTCATGTGTATTGTATATGTGTAATCAAATATCGAGGAAATATTTCAAATATTGATCTCTAACAGATATTAAAGAGATTGGCTGTATTGTAGCATAATTAAGTACTAATTTTGTATATTGGAACTAGGGGTTTGGGGGATTCGATTTTTTTGCCAATGAGTGGGGTGGGTGAATCTAAATTATACATAACAGAGGTTTTTGTAATTTATATTACATATATTTTAAGTAGAAATTTTTTTGAATCTTAGCATACATAGGCTAGACAGGGCATATTAGACCCAGATCAAGGCCAGTGATGTTGAATTGAAGAGATAGAAAGAGTGAATATATGTGTGAGGAGGGGAGGGGGTGGGGAGGGGAATAGAACTTATTACACAAAAAAAGAAATGGATTTTATTTATTGGTTGTGTTTGTTATTCAGTAGTTGCAACGATTTGCCATGGTGAAAGAAAAAAAGGTTCAAAACCTAGAGATTAGATAGGGCAAAGCAACAAAGAAAAATAAATAAAACAATAAGATACAAAAAAAAACTTTGTTTGGCAAAATCTATCCTTGTACAAACAAACAAATTACACTGTAGTAGGCATAATTATATAATTAGAGTCAAAGGTGTGTTTTAGGGAAAAGATTAATTTCATCTGCGTAAGTAAGTACGTATGGGAAATGAAGTTGATCTTAAATTAATTAGTCGAATGACTCGGAAATAATAATAAATAATAATTATTATTATCAAACAATAGTATTTTTACCTTAGCTGATGTACCAATACATCTATTTATCTCATCAATTATAATAGCAATGTTTCAGAGTACGAACCCCAACACTATATTAGACTCCTCCTCCTCCTACACCACTCAAACTCTAATCCCCTTATTCTTTTTTAAATAAAAAAAAAATTTGTGTCCTTTTTTTTTTGTTTTTTTTTTTGCATTTCCATTTCATTTCTTTTCCAAAAACCGCAGCATTACAAGAACTTGGTAACAAAAAACGTGGGTGGTGTTTGAATTCACTTCTTGAATTTTGCCCAGTAAAAAACAAACACCATAGACTTTCAAAACTAACTAACCAAATTACAACTATGGTGTACATTATATAATCATAGGCAATTATATATCATGCCTCGTCACACGAACAAATCTTACTTTTTTTTTTTTTGTTTCCCCCGTTTGACTCTGTATTATAAACACCAAAACACGATATGATGATACTTTCAATTATCAAACAAACAAACAAACAAAGTAAACAAAATCTCATCGCCTCCTCTCTCGCCCCACAAACAGACATACACATTTTATTCATATACAGATAGAGAAGCATGGTAAAAACCTCAAAGAAACTTACATATGTGCATATACATAAATGAAAAACACCAAATTTCAAAACAAACAAACAAAAACACGACCATAGACCGTGTTCTTTTTTCTGTTTCCCCTTTCACAACATGGTTGGAAAACTAACTTACTAAATCTCACCTTACTGCATCATGATGTGGCTCGGTTAATCTCTATATGTAATGTATGTACCTACCTATTGTAAACTTATCTATGTATGGCTGGTGGTTTTTGGGTTTTTAATTTTCTTCGGCTCGATGATTGGATTCATGGAATCAGATTTAGAAAAGAGAAGCAATAGTGTCATGATCTGGAGATGTATTTACTGGGGTACAACCTCGGTTACGTATGTATGGGATCAGATTTGTGAGTAAAAATAGTAACATTGGGGCTGGTTTTTGTGTGTATTATTTTTTTCTTATCCCACACAAAATTCTTTTTTTTGCTTTTTTTTTTCCCCCTCGGCCTATGTCTGGGGAGTGAGTGAGTGAGTGAGTGAGTGAGTGTCGTGTCTCCCCATGCACAGTGTGGTGCAATTTCAAAACATGGAAAAAATTATATTTTTTTGATAAATCAAGCCTTCTTTTGACTCTATGCAAATGGGATTTCCGAGTAGTGGCGTTATATATGAGATCATAGTTACTAGACTCTGTGGGAATGGGATTTGGGGACGAGAGCCAGTTGCTGCAAAGATTAGGTAGATAGTGAGATTAGCTCAAGTGACTGACAATAGGGTAGGCTAATGTGAGTTGGATTCAAGATTGTTATTATAGAGCAAAAAAAAAAGAGTGATCATGACAGTGCCTTGTTTTGTTTGATCTGAGTAGATCAAGAGTGGAGTGTGCGTGTCATGATATCTATATATAGATATATCGATGTCAATATATATATGATGAACCATCCTCCTTTTGCTGCATAACCATAACATAGAATTAATCATTATATCTACATACAAACTTACTGTCATATATAATAATATCATCATAGCATATTATTATCACCATCATACACTACCTACTTTTACTTTTACACAGTCTGTTGGACAAACCACCCCAGTCGTGCAATTAGTGCCCAAAAGCAACAGAAACCAAAAAAAATAAAAATAAAGTCAGACACAGCCCATTAATCTGTGCCCCACTCATACATTCTTGCCCCCTTGCTGTATTTTTGCCACCACCAGAGAGAAGGACAAAGGACAAAGGACAAGATAAACAAATAAACAAACACAAAAAGACAACAAACAAACAAACAAACAAACAAACAAAAGCTCACAGAGTGAAAATTGTTTGTTGCCCGATTGTATATTAATCAAAGGAAATATCACCATCATCATTTTCCTTAATTCTCATTCATTCTTAATATTAATCAAACAAATCATATATATTTGATTTTATTTCAATTATCAGATAGAGTTATATAAACCAGCTTTACCAAGCTTCCCTAAACCTACATATTATCGATCTATTTTTATATTATATTGATCGCTTTCTGATATAAATCAACAAGAGTTGGCCGATCATTTATCCATTCATTTTTACACATTCAAACAAATCGGATTAGATAAAAATTAAAAATAAAAAGATGAAGAAAGAAATTCAATACATACTATATGCTCATGTCATATTTATTGGTTTCCTCATATATGAATCATTTGATTTGATTTCATTACTTAACAATAGTTGTCAAAAGGAGTATTTTACCCATGATGAATTGAATAATTCAACTGTGATAGATGCCAATGCACAACATCAGATGATTCCAAAAATCATCCATCAAACTTATAAGACTAGTGATGTGCCTGAAATATGGAAACTGGGTCAACAACTGTGTATTGATTTACATCCAGATTATCAATATATTCTTTGGACTGATGAAATGGCTAGAAGTTTTATTGCCGAAAAATATCCATGGTTTTTGGAAAGATTTGATAATTATAAATATCCAATTGAACGTGCTGATCTGATTAGATACTTTGTATTGAATCATTATGGTGGTATCTATATCGATTTGGATGATGGTTGTAATAGAAGATTAGATCCATTAATCTCTAGTCCAGCATTTTTAAGAAAGACATCACCAACTGGAATTTCAAATGATGTAATGGGTTCTATTCCAAGACATCCATTCTTTGCTAAAGTTATTAATGATATTGCCAAATATGATACAAATTGGGGTGTTCCATACATTACCATTATGTTTTCAACTGGTCCATTATTTTTATCAGTTATGTGGAAACAATACAAGAGATGGGGTGTTGATGATTCTGCCATGATTAAGATCTTATCATTGGCTGATTATAGAGATAATGGTGAAGAGGCATTTTTCAACATTTCACAAGGTTCATCATGGCATACAGATGATGCTGATTTTATGTTTTTACTCTTGCGTCATTTACCATTAGCTGTTGTTGGAGGTGTACTGATATTTTTCAGTATTTTATTCTTGGAATATTTGTTGTACAGAGTTGTTTGTCTTGTTAGATTAAACAATTTAATTTCATTGATTAGATATAGACCATGGAATGATATGATGAAGAAGAGTCAAGATCAAAAAATTGATGATGGAGATTATGAAATTTATGATCAAGTTATTCATTTACATGAAAATAGAGTTGATTTTATCAAGAAGAATAGAAAAGATTCAAATTTACCTGCTGTTATTGATTGGGAAAAGCAAAATGTCCACCTCGAGAATACTGAGATGGTTTAATATATGTTGTGTTAATCATGGATATTTTGTCCCATCACATCCTCACAGAAAAGGACATTTATTTTCTTTCTTTATCTTTCGTTTCATTCATTCATTCACTACAACACTACAGCTTTGATTTGGATACTTAGGTTTAGGTTTTTTTTGGTCTTTTGTCGTTGACTTTCCCGTCATATACAATTCACCTATACACACTCATTTGAAAATCAATTTTCCACCTACCTACCTACCTAATTAGTCAGATCTATCCATCAATCACCTATGTACATTCATTCATTCTATCATTTGCAAGAAAAACCAAACAAAGAACTATTAGAATTAAAAAAAATAACCAATTGAAATTTTAAAAGAAAATCAAAAAAGAAAAAAAAAGTCACATTGGTATCTCTATCCGGGGATTTTTTTTTTCTTTTTTTTGTTTTATCTTTCTTTTGCTTAGCATATGTACAACTTTTGCATTAACATCATCAATCAATCAATCATGATCACTTTTTTTTTTACTAGGAAAGTAAAAAAGAAATCCACACACACACTCCTTTCAAAAAACAAACAGCTGCTTTTTCAGTCAATCAAATTCAAAATCAATCATCATAAACTCAATTTCATTCATAATAGTCATTACACATACATATATTACACAACAAAATTGTACATTAGATGAGAGAAATTTTTTTATATTACAACAAATCACAACAACAAACTTTTTTACAATTACAACAATTTATTCATCTTCATTTCTTTTACATTATTATTATCATGTGTTTTTAGTTTTAAGTATCTCAAATCACCCATCAAAAAAAGCGGTTGTTGTATTAATGTATGAGTGGGATTAGTTTTATGGAATTGATATAAAGATTTTCAAAAATGATGAGCAAAATTTATCGATTTGAATTGAATTTGATTGATTGAATTCATTTTTTATTTACTCAAAAATATTAATAATATGATAATTGATGAATAGATTGATAACTCTTTGGGGGTTCTTTTTCATTTTTGAACTGCTTTTTTTGGGGAAAAGGGCCAATTTTTTTTGAGCAGACTTATTATTTATTCATTCATTCATTCATTTTATTTATTATCTTTATTATTATTAT
>JAJLSQ010000105.1:0-31163 GCA_030567715.1 Nakazawaea wyomingensis | reverse complement strand
CTCTACACCACAAATTAACATCTCTACACCACAAATTAACATCTCTACACCACAAATTAACATCTCTACACCACAAATTAACATCTCTACACCACAAATTAACATCTCTACACCACAAATTAACATCTCTACACCACAAATTAACATCTCTACACCACAAATTAACATCTCTACACCACAAATTAACATCTCTACACCGATTTTCAGACTTAACGGACTGGTGTTGCGATGTCTGCCAAATGGGGAACGGAAACAATGAACTTACTATTTTGGGCAGTCAAAATACTGAAAGTGGTTAAAAAAAGAGTTTGACATGTGCATAATATTGCATATTTGACAGATGAAAGTGGTGTTGAGATGTCCCAATCCCTGAAAAAATACCCTTCTCTTGAACAATTCTTCTCTTGGAATAATCCACCTGGTGTTGAGATGTCCCATGTCTCAAAAAAAACCCATGTCTTCATCAAACATTAAAAATCATGTTCTAATCCTCTTATGCCTGTTGTTTAACCCTCATAATCATACATACCTATCTTAAACTTCTTACTTATCTAACAAATCTTCTGAGAAAGACCTTTCCATTTGAACCACTCAATACCTTGATACAATAGTTCAATTTTCCAATACTTTGTTATCGTTGTTGTTGTTCCATTCACCGAATACATCAATATTTCAATCACAGAATAATAATAAAATCGTTATAAAACTCCAAGACGAAACCTTCTTAGATATTAAAATGGAATACTCTTTCAAATCGAACGTCATAAATGTATTCAAATACTGTTCTTGCTCTCGCTATCATTATGAACTGTAAGCAAATCCTTCTTATTATTGAATCATCATATAAGTCTTGTTCTCACACCCGATAATTTAATCTTTTTAAAAAATAAACTGTTATTGTTTGAATCAATCATCCGCCTGTTGTTCACCACAAATAATTATCATTGTTGTTGTTGATGTGGTTGTTGTTGTGGTTGTAGTCCCAGTCACCACCTAAAACCAATCACAAATAAATAATACAATTCTTGTAAAACAAAAGACGAAACCTTCTAAAATATTAAAATCACATTTTGAATCAATACTCTTTCAAATCCAACACCTTGTTTTCAAATATTTTTCTTGCTCGTGCTGTCATGATAAAGTTATAAGCTAATCCGTCTTATTATTGATCATCATATATTCTTGTTCTTATAGCAAATAGTTTAATTTTTTCAAAATTGGATTTTCTGGTTTGTAATGCTCTGAAAATTCACCACACATACAGTATTCTATGCAAAGGTAAAGATATTCCTCAGATTGGACTGAATGGTATAAAGTGACAATAAAAGGATGATTTGGAAGTTGCCAAAATTTCTTGTTCCAGCAAGGCTCTCTTGATTTTATTTCTCTCAATCATCTCTGCTTTGCTCAATACTTCCATAGCATACAACTTCTTTATCAGTTTCTCCTTCACCAAATAAACCTTACAAAATCACCTCTTCCCAACAATTTGATCTTATCAAATGATGAAGCATTCACTGTAACTTGCGAGATTTTGACAGACTTTGATGAGTATGATCTACCTATCATTGAATGAATCGATCACCTGCTTATTGTTCACCACAAATAATGATCATTGTTGGAATTTTTGTTGTTCTTGAACTTGTTGCTCAACTTGTCATGATATTTAACCGCCAAATACTCCCATCTGAATTGAAGATAATAACTGAAAAAGAAGTTATTTCTCTTCTTATAACACTAACTGATATTGCTAAAATATTGTTGAACAGAAAGCTGTAATAACTATGAAAAACAACAAAGGCAACAAACACTTCGTAAAAACTCTGCTTCCCAATTACCAAATATATTGACATTCACATAACTGTCCTTCTTATTAAAAGAATTAATATCCAAAAAATTTGTTAAGAAAAGAATTTCCCATCTGATCCATTCATATCTTGGTGAGTACTCTTTATCTTGGTATCTTGGGATTTATTGATGCCCTTCTTGTTATTGTTGTCATAGTTGTTGTCCACTCAACAAACACATCAATCTTCAAATCTTCAAATCATAATATAATGCTTCTCATACCCCACGACGAATTCAAAAACTAAAATGGCATTCTCAATCTCACAAATTCATCACAAAACAAAACAACCCTCACTGTATCTGACTCTGTTGTTGTTGATCTAATTATTGAATCATGTTGTTCTTGTTCTAATTATTGAATAATAATATTTATGTTTTTGTCATAGTTACAAAATAACAATCTTGAAAAATAAAGTGACATTGTTTGATGCAATCTTCTGCTTATTGTTCACCACAAATAATAATCGTTTTTGGCATTATTGTCATTCATGATCTAGTTGTTGATCTTGTCATGATACTTGACTACCAAATTCTGGTATCTGAATTGAAGATAATAACTGAGGAAAATCTAAAAGAAGAAAAAAAAATCTTCACAAAAAAAAAATTTCGAAGAAATCAACCTCCTTTTATATTATTTTAGTGCTGCAAAAAAAAACATTTATTACTTGCCGAACCTCCGTACCTAATTCGGATATTGCGCGGAGAAAATAAAAAATTTCCAAAAATAGAAATTGTGGGGGCTTTCTCGGGGCTTTCTCAAGATACTCTTCATCTAACCTCACCAATCCCTTCTCTTCCACAGGCATCAATTCCTTTATAATATCTCTTTAATACTTTTACAAGATGGTCCTCATCATTGTTCAACATAATTCAATATCATTTCCCTATTAATATCCTTTTTTCCTAATTTTTTACAATTTCAAAATATTACTCTTTGAAGGTATTGTTTTCATAATATAAAAATTATAAACTCTTAAATACTTTTATCTCTTTCCCTTCTTTTACAAACTCAACAAAATATAGATTCAAAATCACCCACATTGGAATATGATCAGCTACAGATCATCATTGCTCCTAATGTGACAAATTTTACTCGAAGCACTGGCAAAATATTTGGCTTCGTCAATTTAGGATTTGTCTCCAAAGTACATATACAGAGACATAATGTCTATTTTTACCATTAAGTCTTCCGTGGATTTGGTCTTTGATTTGTTCTTCGGAAGATTGTGGTTAGGCCAAGGTAAGGTTGATTGACGGGTGAATCATTACCCGTGTAGATAAAGATATCATACACGAGCCCACCAAAGAAACACCCAATCATTGGTACCACAAGACATACCCATGAAAACCCATGGCCATAGCTGAACATTTCATTTCCATAGCCAACACTTACGGCTGCAACTCTTGGCCCGAAATCTCTTGCAGCATTAAGGGTATAGCTGGTTTGAAAACCAAAGCAAGAACCAATACCATAAATCAAGAAGAATAGGCCAATTGGGAACCAATATTTTGAAGTTGAAACATTGAAAGCATCAGACATGCACAATATACCCATCTCTAATATTGCTGTTGCAACAAATTCAGAAACAATTTGACCACCAGTATTCAAGAAATCTTTAGGAAAATTACAGAATAAAGGTGCTGTAGCATGGGTTCTAATACCAACCCCTTCGTAAGCGTCAATTGCCTGATAATATGTACCATATACTATGTATGCTCCCATCATACCCCCTAGCAATTGAGAGAAAAGATACCCAGGTACTTTTTTCCATGGAAAGCCTCTAAATATTGCAGCATTAACAGTGATTGCTGGATTTAGATGTCCACCACTGACACCACCACTGATGATAAATCCTAACATAACAGCAATGCCCCAAGACATTGATACCACATTGGTACTACTAGCTATATCCTTCGAAAGAATCTGCTGTGCCACTGCGCCATCTCCATACATTATCATCACCACCATTCCAAAGAATTCAGCAAAGTATTCTCTATATTCGTATCGAAACTTAGCCCATGGATTTAAAAATACTGGAGATTCATTGTTGTCGTAGTTGTCGTTCGTGTCTTGGTTGCCTGAAGATTGTAAGTCAGTGAGAGCATCTCCTTGTGCTGATCCATTACTTAACTGCAGAATTATCGAGTTATTAACGTGAAAAGTTACGTCAGTTTCATCTGGCAGATACTCTAATTGTTGTGTTTCTGGTTTATCCATTGGTATATAGATCTATTTTGTTGAAGCTTTTAAAGTTCAGAATGCAATGGACAAGAAAAATGTTTCTCTTTATAGCAACAGCTAGATCGATACATTAACACAAAGTACCATCATTGTGACCCATATACCTGGAGTTCGGGTAGTCACAGAGTAATTATAATTGAGGGGTCCACAGTAATAAATGACACCACAGAAATAAACAGGTCCTTTTAGAAAAAAAAAAAAAGAGAAGATCAAACAAGCCTTTCTAGATAAGAGGCAATTATTTAACTATCTATGCAGTAGCCCAAGTAGTTACTAGTCAACAACCAAAGGAATGCAGTGGTATTTCTACAATAAAAAGCGGATTCCTGTCTCAAAAAAACAAAAAAAATTGGAGAGGAATGAATTAATAAATCGTTGAAAAGGTACTATTAAGATTGTTAACATTGTGCAGTTATTAGTAAATAAATTTGAAGTAATCAGCGTTAGATAGCGAATCCATCACGGCTTTAATTCATCGGTATATATCTGCAATTCTGGCTGGGCAATGCAGTTATTATGCAAATATAGAGTACCGGGTGAAAGTATAAAATGCGGGGGAAAAGCTTATCTGGCAAGAATATGACGAATCCCGCCTCCACTATATTGTATGATGATAAAAACAATACGAAACGGGGTATCACCGGTACAAACTAAACTACCCTGACTTCGGCAGTATATCCTAAGGAATTATTTAGGTCGGCCTAATAAATTGTTGTAATTTTCTACACTATCTTCTATATGCTCCTTGACCATCAGAATCGTAGGTATCCAAAATTCACATAAAGAATACTCAGAACTATTAAAACTTAGTATTGAACCTTGTGATTCATTTAGAATAACAAATCATCAATTAAATGATCATTATAAAAAAAAAATTTTTGAAAGTCGGTATAAGGAATGAAATGCCTTTCAAAAATAAAAATAAATTTTACTCCACTCTTTTATCATTTGATTAACCTCCTATAAGCCATTCCAATGAGTCGTTTGTTTGACCTCAAATAAACTCTCAGCTAGAATGTTATCACTTGAATTGCCGATCATGACTGCATATTCTCCAGCTTCCGAGCACCAGCAATCCTGATACTCATCATAATATGAGGTGGCATACTTTTTTACTATTTTGCAATCAACTTTTTTGGTTTCTCCGGCATTTAGGAATACTTTCGTGAACCCTTTCAATTCTTTTATGGGTCTCGTGACCATTGGTTTAAAATTAGGTCTAATATAAAATTGAGCAGTTTCCTTTCCGGCCAATTTTCCTGTATTTGTGACTGTGACTGTTATTAAGATGATTTCTTCAACGACATTGACAATAGGACTTTGGAACCTGAATTCAGAATAAGATAAACCATGACCAAATGGGAATGAAACTGGCCTATCAATTTTCTCATAGAATTTATAACCAACATATAGATCTTCACCATAGATAACTTCGCTATTATTTGATCTGAAATTCAAATACGCGGGATTGTCCTCATTTCTTATAGGAAATGACAACGATAACTTCCCCGATGGATTGATATCACCAAACAAGATATCTGCAATAGCATTCCCGGTCTCGTTACCACCAAACCATGCTTGAAGAATAGCTGGAACATCTTCAACAAATGGCATTTCCACAGGTGCACCGGATTGATTGACTACAATGATATTTTTATTAGCTTTCACTAATTCTTTGACCAATCTCAGCTGAGCTCCAGGCAAATTCATATCTGGTCTATCGTATCCCTCACTCTCAAAATCACCACTTGTTCCGATACAGACAACAACTTTATCAACAGTTTTGGCAATTGATACTGCTTCAGCAATAGCATCATTTTCTGTTGTCCTTTTCGTTGCACCAAAAATGTAGCCGGTTCCAGAGAAAGTTTTCTCCTTTGAGAAAAATTCTGAGGTCATATGACTTCCAACCAACATCTTGACAAGATATGATTTACCCTTTACCAAATGTATATCTCCTTTCTGTTCAATGCTACCAGCTCCAAAAAATGAAGTCCCTCTTTTTTGATTTTGGGAATTGTCAACAATAAGGACATCATCAATAAATATCTGTGCTATACCAAATACGGAAACACCAAAGACATATATTCCGGTTTCATCAGGAGTGAAAACTCCTTCAATATCAATGTAATAAATCCCATTAACAATTTTTTCGTTATGATAGTCGATCAAAAAGGCTGAAGAAGTATCCAATTCAAGATCATCGATCAAAGTCCTATTTTTTGATGAGGAAGGTTCAAGATAAAATTTAGCGGTGTACCCCACAGAACCATCTGGTCTTTTCAACTGCAGTCCTAATCCAGGTAAATACTTATAAGCCTCTGCACCTATCGTATAAGGAGGCGCCAATCCCAATTTCCTCGAAATACCCTCATAAGGCGAAACAGTGTAATATGCCGACAAAGAAGCTGATCCACCCCCGCAATATACGGTAAACTTTGCATTAGGACCAATAACGGCGATTGAATCTGTAGTTGCCAAGGGTAAAATATTATGATCATTTTTTAACAAAACAATTGAGTCTGCTGCTGCTCTTCTCAACAATTCGGCAGTCTTCTTTGTGTTATTATTTGAAGTCTCTGGGGCACCTATAGGAATACCAGATTCGTCTATACCTCTCTTGACCAATTTCAATACATTTCTCACTCTCTTATTCAAGTCCCGAATATGAAGTTCTTTTGAATTGATAGCATGTATCACTGACTCTGGGATTCTAATCTTTGGTGGACCGGGCATCTCAAGGTCTAAGCCATTTTGAATGGACTCTATCACGGAGTAAATCCCAGTCCAGTCTGACATCACCATACCATCGAATCCCCATTCTTTTCTTAAAACATCCTCGAGTAGAAATTTGGATTGTGAAACGTGGATGCCATTGACTTTATTCAATGCGGTCATAAAGCAAGAAGGTTTCCCATCACGTAATGCTAACTGAAAGGGTAACAAATAAACCTCTCTCAATGCTCTATTGGATATCATAGAGTTGATGGAGAACCTTTCATCTTCCAAATCGTTTCCCACATAATGTTTGATAGTGGCACTTATACCATTTTCTTCAATACCTTTGATCATAGAACCAGCACACAATCCAGACAAGGTGGGATCTTCAGAAAAAGATTCAAAACCTCTTCCACCCAATGGACCTCTTTGGATATTCACAGTGGGTCCCAATATAACATGAGCAGATTTAGACTTTGCCTCGATAGCCATTAATTGACCAATTTCATGTAATAGTTCTAAATCAAAAGTTGAGGCTAATGCAGTACCACATGGAAGGCAAGCCGATTTATAACCGTTGAAGAATCTTGTTCCCCTGACACCATTGGGTCCATCACTGACTCTGATAGAAGGTACATTGAGTCTTTCAATGTTGTAGGTATGCCATGAATCCTTTCCCGAAATCAATCTAACCTTCTCTTCCAAAGTCAAATGAGAGAGAACATACTCAATATCAAAGGAAGTCATCTTATCAAGATGTTTTTGAACTCTCTTGTTGGATTGGTTGTGATTGTCATATCAGTCATCACGAGGGAAAAAGAATAGTTGTTGAGAGAACACTACTCTTTTATTTATTGATCATTTTTTTGACGGACATTAATTTTTTTTTTTTTGTGCCCATTTTTGTGGGGTAACTAGAATGGGAAAGGAAAGGAGGAGAAATTGATTGTAATCCGATTTATCATCAAAGTATGCTTAATTCCAATCAATCAAGTCATGAAGTAGATGAATGAATATGAGTAAATATAGTTTATATATAATTGCAACAGCTTCCTCAAAGTTATCATCAGATCCGATCTCACCTAGGTATAAAGTTGAATGAAACAAGGGCAAGATCTGCAATATTTTTGCGAGTGTAAATTATATATGTTCGTCTAACTGAAGTCTTGTTAGCGCTGGGTATGAACAGACAATACTTATATACGAAGTCATAAGATGTAATAGATACTGTAATCTCGTATAAACACACTTAATCTATCCATTCCGAGGAGATGAAGGGAAGAGCTCGATGAGAGACTTCATCGTTGTAAAATATATTTGGAGATACGATACGCAACCTCGGTTCCTATGAAGAAGCCCCCCCACAGAGAACAATATCTCTAATATCTGTCTGTCTCCTCCGTTTTTTAACGTGTTACAATAAAAAAAAAAAAAAAGAGAGAAGAAAGCGAAAAAGCGGAAAAACAGTTAAAAAAAAGTGGTTAAAAGGGTGTGCGGGTGTGATGAGCAAATGACCCAGAGAAGAAAGTAGCTGGTGATATATAAATAAGAGTCAAAAGGATTCCATCATATGGATATTTGTTGATGTGATAAAAGCTAGCTGTTTTATTCAAACCAAAAAGAACTCATACGATATATTTATACATTTAAATGTTAAGAACCACTGGACACTTTGTCAAGACTCTAGTGACACAGAATATGCCAGTCAGATCGATCTCGAAAGCCACCAGCAAGGGTGATTTATACAAATATCAGGATTCGTTACCTTCATTACCCATTCCAGATGTGCAACAAACGCTGGATATATATTTGAAATCGGTTAAACCATTGTATGCCGATGACTTGAAGGGTTATGAAAAAACTGAATCGTTGATCAAGGACTTTATCAAACCAGGTGGGGATCTGGAAAAATTACAACAAAGATTGATCAATTTGAAATCTAGAAACTGGTTGAGCAAATGGTGGGATGATTATGCTTATTTGGAATATAGAGACCCTGTTTCTCCCTTTGTTTCTTATTTCTTTAGCCACAAACCATTACGTAGCTCTAAAATTGAGTCAAATCAGTTGTTGAAATCATCATTAATTATTAAAAAAGTTGTCGAATTTATGGAATCTATTGAACTGGAAACTTTACTGCCAGAATTGATCAAAGGAAACCCATACTGTATGGAATCCTTCAAGTTTCTGTTCAACAATTGCAGAGTTCCCAAACCTGAGAAGGATGAAACAGTGGTGTTTAATTCATTAGAAAATCGGTTTATGATTGTCATTTATGAGGATCAGTTTTATAAAGTTTATCACCATGATATAAATGGAGATGCTATCAATGAGGCGCAGATTTTCCAACAATTGTTGGAAATTGTCTCGAGTAAGACACCATTATCTCAAGCTCCTGTTGGAATCTTGACATCTTCAAATAGAGATGTATGGGCCAAAAATTATGCAGAACTTTCAAAAAGTGCTTTAAATATTAAAAATTTACAAGATATACAATCTTCATCTTTTGTTTTATGTTTGGATTCAAACTCACCAATTACAATTGAGGAAAGATCAAGAAATTGTTGGCATGGAAATGGAACCAATCGTTGGTTCGATAAGCCAATTGAGATATTTGTATCCAAAAATGGTAGTTCTGGATTTTTGGGTGAGCATTCGAGAATGGATGGTACTCCAACATTGAGAATGAATGATTGGTTGGTTAGCGAATTGAACAAGTATAACAATTCTTCATTGGAGAGTTTAAACACTGATATTTCACAAATTCCAGTGTGGAGTAAATTGATTTGGGATATTTCGCCAGAAATTGATTCTGCCATTAAGAAGGAAATTGAAGTTTTCAATAAGACCGTGAATTCATTGGATATAAAAACCTTCCAATATTATGGTACCGGTAAGAGGGATATTAAGAAATTTAAGACTTCTCCGGATGCATTTATTCAAATGTTAATCCAATTGGGTTATTACAAGATGACTGGAATCTCGAAACCAACCTATGAATCTGCTTCAACAAGAAAGTTCTTTAAAGGAAGAACTGAAACTTGTCGTAGCGTTTCCACCGAAAGTTTGAAATTTGTATCAAACTGGAGCACTGCCAAAAATGATATGAGATTAAAATTGTTCCAAGATGCAATCAAGTCTCATTTAAACTATGTGTCAAAGGCCAGTAACGGTGAAGGATGTGATAGACATCTTTTCGGTTTAAAGCAATTGTACGAGCCAGGTGAAAAAATTCATGATTTTTACAATGATCCAATGTATAGTTATTCCTCACATTGGTATTTATCAACTTCTCAATTATCCTCAAACAATTTCAATGGTTATGGTTGGTCACCAGTGGTTCCGGATGGCTATGGATTGGCTTATATGATCAATGAGGATTTCCTTCATATCAACATCACATGTTTCAAAGATAATGGGTTCGGTTATACAAGTGAGAAGTTGAACTATTACTTGACTGAACTGGCCAACGAAATCAGGGAGATGTTTGAACAACAAGAGACTTTGAAAGCTAAATTATGAAGAATTATTTCTGTTTAATGTCTTTTTTCATTTATTTATCTATTATTTTATAACCAACCATTCTTATAGAAAACTTGTTAACACCCCACCCATTTAGATAAGATAAAATGTAGATTAAAAAAAAAAAATCAACAGAGGTAGAAAAATATGTTGCAACAAAAAAAAAAAAAAAAAAAAAAAAAAAAAAAATGTTGCAAAAAAAAAAAAAAAAAAAAAAAAAAACAGACAAAACCCAGATAGAGAGACAGAAATAAAAAGAGGTGGGAAAACTTGACACCACAATAAAATACCATTGAAGAAGTTTCCAAAAGAATGGGTATCTGTCTATCGTGTATAAGACCATCACAAGACGATGATGAAGATCTCAATAATGAAACACAACCTTTATTACCAAATGACCAAGTACTACAACAGAAACAACGGGATTTGATAGCGAGAGAAGAGCAATACAAAACAGAACGTATATCACAATTGGAAAAATTGATCAATAAGACGCGAGATGTGTTGATAGATAGTAACAATTTATTCTTGGATCAAAGTATTAATTCGATGAGTAATGGGAATCTCCCAAGGGTGATTAATAAGATTAGTGATGAAAAAGACTTGGATGAAGAGGAGTTTAATGGAGTAGATGATGAAAATTTTAATATAAATAATAACAAGGGTCCATTGTTCATGAACATGGATAAACTGACAATTACAACTGTATAATTATTAAGTGACTTAGTTTTAATAAACAATTACAATAATACAAAAAAAAAACTTAAATGTTGGCTAAAGTGTAACAGTACTTACGAAAAAATAAAACTTGATTGTGCATTCTACGAGGGTGACAATTGATGCCTAAAAATATTTCATCTGGGAAGTTGAAGAGACAATCAATGTATGATCGACCGATTCCAAGTTTTCCTCTACTAATGATACAACAAACGCTGAGCATGCTTACGCTACGAGAGTACAGGAATAATAAAACATTTTTAAGACATCCATTTGATGATACATATAAGATTACTTATTTTTTTCTTTTTTTCTTTTTTGGTTTTTCTGGTGATTCATATCATTCAAAATTGATCTACAGTAATCCATATACAACATCTCTCTGTGATGTAATTTTTTTCATTATTTGGATTAGTTGCATGTCTTGAAGGTAATTTTCCATTTTTATCAACTGATATGATTGGACCAACTTTAACGACAAATTCTATTGAATTCAAACCGGGTAGAAGATTGATATCAAATTTTGATAATGATAATCTATTCAGTTCATTCATGTCATTTTCTTGAATCTCATAAACGCTGGGAGAGGCATTAATTTTTTCACCGTTGAAGAATAAGACTTGCTCAAATTTCTGGGTGCCGATTGTCAACATATTCAACATTGTATCAATTTGCAAAGTGTTTATATTTTTCAAATTCAAACTGAAATTGGTTGAAGATAAATCATCTTTGGCAAATTTGTATTGAAAAAATTCTGTTGAGAAAGATTGGAAAAATTTCTTATATTCAGGTATTGTCTTTTCTAAATCTGAAACGAATATACCAACTTTTGTGTCTTGTAAATTAGATTTCTTGTACATATTCCTTGATGAACAAATTGTTATTGATTTGATAAAATTTTTGAAAACTTCATTTGGTGATTTGGCAGAATATCTCTTATATCCAAGAAATTTGTTAATACCATTCTCTTGTTTAATAGATAAGGGTAATGGTTGGAGTTCTTCAGGGGATTTAGATATATTTTTACCATTTTTTTTATCTGAATTATCTTCGGCCAGTTCTTCATCATCATCATCTTCTTCGTCTTCATCTTCTTTTTCATCTCCATCATCATCATCAAACTTGATTGGAGGTGGATCATCTGCCACTATATCTTCCAATCTTGGTCTACCTCTTTTCTTCTTTTCTGGTTGTTGTGACCCTTCATTAAGGTTCTGGTTTTCTGTAATCACAGGTTCAGGAATTTCATATGATATATCAATTCCTTCTCGTTCAACAAATTCTGCAAATTTCTTATAGAAATAATCACAGAGTTTAACACTATCCTGGTATATCAAACTTCCTTCATCGTTATAAGTTTGAGCATTTGTCCAAATCAAATTTATATCTGATAAAAATTTGGACAAATCATTTTTATAATCTGGTAACTGTTGTAGTAGTAAATTGAACGACATACCTTTAGATATAATTTTATAATAATCCGGATACAATTGACCATCAACGATATCCATAAATGGGGGTGAAATCTTGTTTCTTTTATATGGTTTGTAATTAATACATTGATAGATAAGAGTTTTTAACAGTTTAGTATAATCGATTTCTTCTTCATCTTTCTCTGTATTGATTTGAGGTACAGATTCTTGTTCTTTTTCCTCCTCTATCTTTTCCGATTGCTCTTTGATTAGAGATGGGTTTTTAGTTGCTTCACCGTTGAACTGTTTAACTTGATCTTCGACAAAATTCAATATAAAATCACAATCCAACGCTATAATACTAGACAGGTCATTATAAGACTTTGCATTCTTGTTCATCAATTGGAAATCCAGTAAAAATTCAGAACCTGATTTATATTTGTTATTTATGAGTTTAGATTTGATTTCGTTGATCGAGACTGGTTCTTTGATCAATTGATAATAATCTGGATAAAGTTTTTTTGATGGTAATTTGAAAAACTCCTTGGAAAGAATCCTGTTATTATCATCTCTCAAGTTGGTCACCAATTGTAAAGTTGACAATAAGAAAGTCTTCAAGTCTTCTTCCGAGTGCTCTGTTTTTATCTTCTTCAGAACTGGAGAACTATTATTAGTTATTGATCTTCTCTTTGGTGGCATCTTCTTTCTTCTTTTTGTTTACCGATCGATCTCTATGTTTATTCGTTTACTCACTCCCAATTTTTTTTGTTTTGTGTCTTTTTATCTTTCTTTCTTTCTTTCTTTTCGCACACATATCGATGTTAGTTTACACGACTTTTCAGATTTCCCATAAAAAAAAATGTTTTTGATAAAAAAAGAGTAAATCAGATCTCTCTCTATAAACTTACTGATCTGTGAGCTAATTTCCTATATACAGACAAAAACAAGGCTGTGAAAAATGGGATGGTAAAGTTGTCATCAAGACCAATCTCTATGCCTTCACTAATGGCAGCTATGAAACCACTAGCGATGAGGTCGATCACAGTCACCTTTGTATGAGCAACTTTAACGTAGAAAAACCAGTACAGCAAGGCCCCGGTAACAGCAGCTCCCAAAGATCCGGCAAGCGATTTCCCATTGGCAATCTTTGGTGTATATTTACCATATTTTCTTCCAAATGCACTAGCTGCTGTATCACAAAAACTCAAAAATAAAACACTAATCATGCAAATGTCCTTTGGATAAAAATAAAAAACACTCAATATTCCAGCAATATAAAATATAACTCCATTCCAATTGTCTACTTCTTTCTCTCTCATCAATATTCCTACTACTGCCACGTACAGTTTATTGAATTTGGGGAATCTAAATCTAATAATGTCCAAAATGGTAATAACGATCAAGGCAATTGTTAAAGGTGGTGTCACGTCTTGAATTTCCACTCCTTGAGAATACCAGTACAAAGTGACCAAACCAATACTCGAATGGAACAGCTTTCTAGGTATCTCATATTTCTTGATTCTTTGAGTCAAGGTCAATTTCTTCGTAGGAGATGACATCTGTTTACTTAAATTGATGAGTTCTTGGGTATCATCATCCACATCTACAAGATCCTCTTCATCATCCAAGATTGTAGTTGCATGGTCATCTATCACGGTATAGTCGTTTGTATAATCTGGGTCATTAGTTGAATTGTACTCTGAATCATCAGTTAAATCTACCGATATATCTTTCATGTTGATCTATTTATGATATTTTTTTAATTTTTGAATTGATTTAATTTATTTTATTTATTTTATTATACGTATTCTGTAACTTTTTTTTTTTTTTTAATTTTTTTCGCACATGTAATTTTTTTTTTTTGCGCTTATTGACACGGGCAGAATTATTTTTTTTAAGAATATATCTTTTGATCTGCCTCCTAAAAGGCAAAAAGGGGAGAATATAGCAGATCATATAAAAGATCTAGCAGAATAGTTAATCAATACAAGATTATTTAAACCAAAATATTCCTCGGGTATCATGTAAGTGTAATTCCATTTAAACAAATAATTATCTTTTTGTATTTATGTAACAAAGATGACAATTAGTCAGTTAATTCTTTTGCTTTTAAGCATCATTCTTCAAGTTTCACTGCAATCATTATCATCGATATCAGAAACTTATACCTTATCACCGACTTCAAACGAAGATTTTGAGTTTATCAAATCTTTAATTTCTGGTAGGTCTACAGCTAATAAAACTTTCTATCTGTTGGCTGAGGATTACAATAAGAAGTATGAAGTACAATTGGTTGGTAAAGGCTTGAAAAATCAAGCTCAAATGGCTATCCCAATTAGTTCATGCCTTGACAGTACAGGTGGTTCAGGTGGTGAAATCTCAATATCTATCACTGTGGGATTATCTACGGAGAATTCAATTGATCTGGGTTTGGCTGTCCCAGTATTAAACCTTTTTTCATTTAGTGGTTCGGTCAGTGTAACGAGAAGTTACTCTTTTACAGAATCATATACTTGCAACATTCCAAAGGGTTCAAAAGGTCAAGTTTGGGCAGCTCCATTTGCCGTTCTGGGTCTCATAAGTCACAGAACTTTATATTTTGATGCTGAAAATAATCCAAAAGGAAGCAGCGAGTGGAGTACTCCTCTCACAGTCAAGGTGCCAAGTGGAGCATCACCAATTTTTAGTTGTCGAACAGATAATTTTGCCGCATGTACCATCCCTATATTTGATTTCCCGATCAAATTTTCTGAATAAGATTAATAATAAGAGTTTATATAGAACTTTTTCAGTAATAAATGCATGCTGACTAAGGATACATTGCTGACATGTCAACTTTACTGAGTAATTGTTTTTTATTTTTTTTTTTTTAATTTGTTTTTTGTGTTTGTATGTATGGTTTTTTTTATTTTTTTACATTAGCCTGTCGGATCAATATTTGAATATAATAATGTGTTTGTTTGCTTAATACTTTTCAATATTATTATTATACAAATCTTGCTCAATTTTTACACCATTTTGTAATTTTGTTTCATTACTGATCGATTTGAGTTTTGTTTTTAATTTAGAAACAAAAAAAAAATGTTTTTTTGTGTGTGTGTGTTTTTCTTTTTCTTTTTTTTTTTTTTTTTTTTTTTTTTTTTTTTTTTTTTTTTTTTTTTTTTTTTTTTTTTTCAGATGATTTCTTGAAATCGGGTAGAGTAAAGTAAGCCTTAGAAATCTCTTACAATTAAAGTGGTAGATTACCCCATTCATGTCCCGTGTCCCCAACTCCAAGAACCACCAAGGGAATGTCATCAGAGGATGAATCAACATCAGCTTATACTATCCATAACAACAACGAAGAAGAGGAGGAGGATGAAGAAGAGGAGAAAGAAGAAGATCAAGGCAGTACAACTTTATTTAACACTTCGTCTTCTCAGCAATATTCACAGCAACAAAAAGGTCATCTTCATCAAGATCCACAAATATATCAACAACAGCAACAACAGCAGATACTTCTACCACAACACCAATATCAAATTCCAGTACCCTCACAATTGCAACCTGAACAACAACAACAACAACAACAACAACAACAACAATTTCTGCAATATGTTCAACAACATCCCATTTTCACCTATCCCCAGCAAGATATCATCTATCCTTCAACTCAATTTGATTCCTCGTACTCCACGTCTATGAATCAGCCCACATCTTCATCAATAGCAAACCAACCCATAGATTGGCAACCAAGCAGAATGAATACCGTGCTACAACCGATGATGCCGCTATCTTCATCATCATCATCGTCTGTTGGTGCAACAAATATATACAGACACAAGAAAAATATCGAGAATTTGAGTATAAGTAGTGCTTTCAATACCATTCACATAAAAGAAGAAAGTATAGATCTTGGAGAAGGGAGTAGTAATAGAAGAAATGCAAGTCATAGAACAGATAATTATCATCATATCAATAAAAAGTTAAAATTAGATCAACCACAACAACAATCACAACAACAATTCAATTTAAAAGAGACAGATGCCAAAATACGAGATCTGGCAATCGATTCATTGAGACAACATGTTCAAATAAATGATTTTGCCAAACAATTGTTGATAACAAGACCTGATATGCTGGATTTTCAAACAACTAAACCCACTGTGAAACAGTCTCAACAACGAGAACGTAATAAAAATGTATTTGCCATCCGTTGTCTATTCGAATGTTTTAATTCTGCACATGAACTATTACCGGTTCAACTTTTCCAATCTCAAGTTTTAACAGATGCCATTCATGATATAAGTTCAAATACAAACGAACCACCAAGTTCCTCGGTTCAACATTCCAAATCTCAAAACACTTTTATCGCCACACCTAGATGGGTAATTTATTCCAGTTATACCTTAATTTGTGATATTTGTAACGTCGAATACCTTGGCCAATCAGGAATTGGCAAACTAGTTCGGGTGGCGTTTCCATCGATAACGACTAAGAGATTGGGAACAAGAGGAAATTCCAAATATCACTACGTTGGTATAGAATCCAAACCTTGGATCAAGGAATTGACAGAACTTTATGAACTGGGTAATTTTCAAATGCCCGATTTATCCTCGTTAGAGGTTATACCAATGATCAACACAAGCACTGCAACGGCTCTACGTCAGCAGCAATTATTACCACCACCACAACAACATGAATACGTAGAACGTCAACCGCTGCCTCAAGAACAATTTCTGCCGAGGCAACAACAACAACAACAACAACAACAACAACAACAACAACAACAACAACAACAACTTCATCATGAAGAAGAAAAGTTTAATTTTGGTTTTGGATTTTTTGACAAAGTTGAAGATGTTGCGGTTCATCATTTTTACACTCTCTTGTCAAACGGTGATCTTGGTCGTATGTTTGAGTTTGCTACAAATTTACCTCCAGCTACAACAAATTTTCATGATTTCTATTATAAGTGTCTATTATTCCTTAGTCCCTTGTCATATCAATTAGGTGATGATTTCTTGGTGAACAATTTAATATTTGTCAGTATCAACTGGCTAAGTTTTTGTCATTTAAATAATATGAACAACAATTATGACGTTATTGGCAAGTTTTGTATCTGTTTGGGTAATTTGGTAAAACTGTCTAGATGTTCGTTGAGTTTATCCAACATGTTGTTTCTTTATCATAAAGATTTGTGGAATAATTTTAAAGTGTTAAAAGTTGGTAAAATCATTAATTTGGAAATTGATGATGTCCTAGAGAGGTCATTGTTTGTCAATTTTTTCAAGAATCTCGAAAATTTCTTGATCTATATTCCAACGTTGTTAAATGAAACAAATAACAACAACAACAATGATGATGATGATGATGATGATGACAAAGATGATACCATTCAATTCTCGCCATTGTTCACCAAATGCAATCGTTCCATTATGAAAAGCTTTGTTGAGTTTTTAATCGTTGAAATACGCAAGTTTGAAACTCGTAATCTACGATACTTGATATTGAAATTATCCAAGATAATAACTAGTATCAATGATGAAATTTTAAGAAGTAATGAAATTGGTTTGAATTTCAACAACTGGTGGATTTTAAGTTGTTGGTTAAATGAATGGTTGAATTTTTGTTATGACCTTATGCAATTCAAAAACGATAATATTGTATGATTATTTTTTTTTTTTTTTGATTAACTTAATTTTTTTCTTTTGATACCCATTCTATGTGTTTTCGTTTCAATTTATTTGTTATCAAATATCTTCTTCCCCTTACCTTTCTTTCATATTCATCTATATTTTTGTCCTTTTATCTTGTTTTATTTTTTATGTGAGTTTTTTTATTTTTTTTTTTTTTAATTGTGTTATCTATTATATATTGTATAGATCAGGGGTGGATTCAAAATGGTTGGTTTTTTATCATGGAAAATTTCCAGAACTTTTGGAAATGAAAAAGTGGCAAGCTTATTTCGTTCAATACCGAGCAGGTCGGTTTTATTTTATTCGAAAGTTTATATAAAAGAACTTTTTTTTCAACTTAATGTTTTTATTTAATTCAAAATACTTACAACTTACATTCTTTTACTTTTTGAAATGTGTAGTTCCTTTTACATAAATATATCTCTTTGGGGTTCATTCTTTTACATAAAAATTGTGTTTAATGTTTTTTTATCCCTCTTGGAAAAGATGGTATAAATATTCACATGAAACGTGTTTTCTATATATTCAAAAGATGTTGAATACTTTTAGCACAACACCAATAGAATTAAATTTAAAATGATTAATATTGAATACATCTATCACAAGAATAGGCAGAAAGATGGTATTTCTATTGGAGCATCAAGAATTAAAAAAAAAAAAAAAAAAAAAAAAAACATTAAAAAAATGGGAAAACCTCATAACCTCATTCCAATTACTTTTGATATTGTTGTGTGGACCAATATTCCCTTAAGTAATTGATTTTGAGCTCTTTTCCCTTTATAACAAATATCTATATATATATATATAGCATGCATATCAGTTTGCTCCTAATCTATGGCCTCTTCCTTTAAAGACACTATGTGAAGTAAATGTTGTAGATGTACTCGAACCTGAGGCCTTCAGTGAGCTACTTGAATTATTATTGCTACTAGCATTACTATTATTTGAAAAATTATTCCTTGGCCTTTCATAGGCAACGTTGGCATTTCCTGTAACCAACTTTCTAAACCAACCTGGAGCAGGTAAGTAACCGTCATAATACAACTCCTCAATGTTTTGATGTAAAGAGTTTAAAGTGCCAACCCTATTAGAAATTTGTTGTGGATTGTTTCTCTTGACAAGACTCATCAATGGACCAAAAGTTCTAGTTTCAAGACAGTTATAGATATAACCACTAAGCATACCCATGAAAGCTTGTATGAAATCCAGTTTCCCGTTCAATAATAATCTAAAACCTAAGGAGACAACAGGTAATATGCCAGCTTTCATTGTGATGAAATAAAAATTAACTTGTTGATTTCTATTTGAGATTGCCCATGAATAAGTCAAAGCACATAATAAGCCACTTTGTAAAGACAACGCACCTGTTATTGATGTAGAGAGTAATATCAAGGGGATAATAATGACATAATAAAAAGCATAATCGACAAGATGTATAAATTTATTTTCTTCCAAACCTCTTGAATATGAGTAAATCATGTACAAATCCATCAAAGATTGCATCGGTTGACCATGTATATTGCAAACAAAGAATCCAGATACAACTCTCCAAACCTGCCAATTAGAAATGACGTACGGCCAGTACAATACCAAAGCTGTTGGATTTATTAGATCGATGGCAAATGCGCCAGCTATTCCCAATGAGGTCAACGTTAGAACTCTTGTCAATGGTGGAATTTGAGCAACAAATCTACATCATGGTTGGTTAGTAAGCATGTTGCTATGATCATAGTTCATTGGATAGATGATATACTTACTCTTTCAATTCAGACATGGCTTGAATTTTAATATTTGACGATAGATCAAAAGATGTATTGATTGATCAAACAAACGTGATAACTCTAATATGAGCTTAACAGGACATCCATCATCACACGCAAAATTTATAATATAATATTAAATCCAAAAAAAATAAAACCCGACAACACAAATGACAGCCAAAATATACCTCCAAACAGCCCCAAATTCTGTTCTACACAAAAACAAAACACCTGATACGTATCACTCAACAGAATCTTCAAAATACGGAGTTAAAGGAGGTCTATCCATTTTTTTTCTACTTATTTGGATAAAAAAAAGTCTTAAAAGAAAGAAACATATAGACTACTATTGGAAGAGCATATAAGTGATACCAATTTTTTATTTTATTGTGCCTCCGGATAAATATTATTATTATTATTATGTAACAATTTTAAAAAAAGTGTCAAAAAGGAAGGAAAAAGATTACGCTGGTAACATCCAAAAGTAACAATAATTAATGGCAATAAAGGGGGAAGGAGGGGAGGGGGTGATTTAAGAAGAGTGGTAATGCATATCCCCACTTTTATTTAAGCAAGGCGACCATCGCCGTATGTAAAGAAGAAGAAGAAAAAATAAAATAAAAAACCCACTCCTCGACGAGACAACACGCTTCCGGGGCAATGGAACTGTTCAGAAGCAACCTTGTTCGGGTAGTACTAGCCTACTGTATCCCAATTAGAAGAAGTAGATATGAGTGAGATCTCTCCACTCATCGGATTTCCGTCGAGGGGTGCATGTTTGGGATCAATTTGAGGTCAAAATCTCAACTCCATTGGTTCTTAGCTCTTGTACCTTTTACTTTATCTAACTATACTAATGATATATTGAAAATATAATGTTATTGTGCTATTCATATATTTGAATATGTCATATTATGTGTGTGTCTTGTCTTCTTGTCCATGTTTCTTTTTTTCTGGTTTGTCAGTTTTTTCAGATTTTTCAGTTTTTTTGTGGGGAAATTTGTTCTGTTATGCACTACTATGCTGGACAACTGTAATATTGGATGACCATCCTGCCGGGTCTTCGTTTGATCGAAAGTTGTATATGGTTGAAATTATAAATATTGATGTATAATCCATCATTTTTCTACTTCATTTATTTACCAGTTCTTTAAGACAGTTTCAATGCAACCTCTGATGCAAGCTGCATTCCACAAATTCCAAAATGTTTGCTGATATTGTCAGTCTACCTTCGATCGACTCATTCAAATCAAATCAGCAACCACAACTGCAACAACTGCAACCACAGTTACAACAACAACAACAACAAGAACAACAACAGCTACAACCACATTCTTTTGATTTCACTTATAACTCTTCATCCCCATTTCAAATTTCGAGTGATTCACAAGCCCTGTTGCTGCAACCTCAAATACAACAGAAAAGAAAAAGAGTTAGAACCGGTTGTTTAACCTGCCGAAAACGTCATCGTAAATGTGACGAACAACATCCTAAATGTCTTAGTTGTCATCAGAAAGGCTTTCAATGTGTATGGCCAGCTAAAACTGGAGCCTTTGTAAACAATTCTCAAATTGATTTCAATTCCTCTACAGTTGGCAGTGTTTGCAATGGAAGGCGTAGAGTTGGGAACAGAATCGGCGACCGCATATTGACCACCATTCAACAGGAAAAGATCCCTGTAACTACTTCTTTAGATATGAATGTTGGTGGTGAAAGCCTCTATATGAAGCAAAGATCGATGTCTTTGGGCAACAATTTTATCTCAAATAAGGATGCAGTGATGCTGCCTTTGAACAACAACAACAATAATAATAACAACAATTCAATCTTAGTCAAGAAATCAATGTCGGAGTTTAGTGGTATGCAAACAGAATCTCCAATGTCATCTTTGCAATACCCTATGCATCAAGCGAGAACGACGACAACAAATATACATTCATTGACATCGAGTGGATTAGATAAATATTCCGTTCAATTGGAAGCTATTGGTCTAGTACCATATACTAATAATAAGATGAATTTACCAAGTTTACTCAACGACTCTGAATCAGAATATCGTTCTAACCAGCATAGTTATAGTGGAAATAGTTCCATGTCAAACACAACTACAGGGGTAGCGGAAAATAACAGTGCTACAAGTGAATTGAATGAGCTGTCACCAAAGACACCCCTTGGATATAATGAAGAAGGGAAATACTCTTCATCTTTGGATGATTTTTTTTTAAACATCAATGCAGATCCGGTAATCGAGGTTGATGATTATAACAATTTACAAAACATCTTGAAAGATTTCACATATCTGAAAAACAGCAAACTTGACAATGATGAATCAGAATTACTTTCAATACCAGATGATTTATCATCTTTTAAAGATTCTATTGGTGTTCATTATCAAGACAAAGAACCAAAGGTTACCGAATTGGAGGAAATAGAATTACTCCAGCACTTCACCCTGGTGATTGCCCCAACTTTAGAGATGTTTGACAGTAACAAGCACTTTAGCAGAGTCATCCCCAGATTGGCCATGGATTGTCCTGCTTTGTTTTATGCCATTTTGGCTTACTCTGCAAAACATCTTCAAAGGATGGGTCGTACCGACCTAAAGGAAAAACTGGTTAGTTATTATCATTATTCATTACAAAAATTGTTACCAACTATTAAAACTTTGAAAATTGATTTAAAGATTGTTTGTACTTGTCTATTATTGTGCTATTTGGAAATGATGTCTTCATCACCAATGAATTGGAGACATCATTTGGAAGGTTGCTCTGCCTTGTTCAGATCATGTGGAATTCACGGTTTTTGCGATGATTCATTGTCAAGAGCCTTATTTTGGTCTTTTGCAAGAATGGATATATGTTCATCCATTATTGCTGAGAAGCCAACCATCATACCTTTAAAAAATTGGATCCCATCAGATTGGTCTGAATACAATTTACGTGAAAAATTTATCGACACCAAATACACTAATATTGATATGTATGCCAACTATATGGTTTTCCTTTGCTCAAGAGTAATAAATCTCCTATATAACGTTGAGTCTGATATAACTTTGGTTTTTGATGTCGAGTGGGAAAAACTATGGAATGAATTGAAAGAATGGGAATTGAACCGACCTGATGATATGTTGCCTATTTATGATTCATCACAAATTTGTTCTCCGCAAAAGCAACAATACTTCTCATCAGAGCTCTTTCCAAAAGTTTTATTCACCAACGCTCCAGCTATTTCTGGTAATCAAATGTTTCACACAGCGGTCATATTAATGATTCAAAACAAACCAAGATTATTTAAATTCCCCTTAACTCCACCTTCTGGAAAGAACAAAAGTACGATACATAGATCAATAATGTCGCATGCTAGGCGGATCATTGCCATTAGCGTAACCAATCGTGATCATAGAGCATGGATTAATGCTGTTCAACCATTCTGGATTGCTGGTAAATTGATGGATGGAGAAAATGAAAAAAAATTGATTTTGAAAACTATAAAAGAGCTGGAAGAGCTGGCTGGTTGGGCTTTTGCTTGGAGAGGACGGGATTTGGTTGAATATTGGAATCGAAATATTTAGTTTATTGTATAATCATAATCTTACTTCTTTATGCATAATAATAATAAACAGCCCCGTAAATTTACTCGGAGACGAAAAGCCTTTTTGGTCTTAATTTTTCTTTGATGGGAATTTTTTTTTTTTTTTTTTATTTTATTTTATTTTTGGGCATCGCCAACATTGTATTGTAACTACCGGAAGCAAAGTTGAATGATTAATCTCAAGCATGGCTAGACTATCAGGACTTCAAAAAGAGGTCATTTCACTTTATAGACAATGCATCAGGGAAGCATATAAGAAGCCTAGAGTAAGTTTTTTTTTTTTCTTTTTTTCCAGATCACTTACCCATTGAGTTTCAAATCGAATACTAACAACATGAAATCTCTTTCCAAAGGAAAACAGAGGCAATTGGATCAAATATATACATCTGGAATTTGATAAAAGCAGAGGTTTGCCCAAGAAAGAATTTGCGGCAATTGAACACTTGTTGAGAGTAGGATACAGACGCCAGGAGATGTATTCGAGTGAAGAGATTAGAGATGTCCATTAGTTTAATAAATCATTATTGATAAAATTTATTCACCTTGAAGTGTATCAGTGCCAACCTTCAATGACAAACGAAAATCTAAGTACTATTAAATGGCAAAAACTGGCACTTGAGTCATTAGCAGGATTGATTTGATTAACGGGTTGATTTGCAACTGTCATTATTATATTTGCGGTTAGCTCTATAGATTTATAAGAAAAGTGGAGAAAAATAAAAAAACTTGCATATATGAATGGGGGAAACATGAAACTAATTTTTTAAAGGATTATTTATAGTAAACATATCATTATCCTATCCTATCTTATTATATGTCGTAATATCATTATTATCAGTTATATACCTAATCAAAAAATGGTAAAAAAAAAAGTCATTTATAAAATTACACACATAAAGTTTTTTATTTATGGTTAAATAACTCATTGAAATTTTGCAAGATAAACTCTAAGACAACAGTTCTAGAGGTCATATCTGTGATTTCTCTCTCTGCATTAACATCTCTCATCAAAGTTGGTCCAAAAACCACTGAAATGTTCTTCAATGTCATCTTGTTGGAAGCTGATTTCTCAAAAATTTTCAACAAATGATTTAAAATCACAATCAAATTATGATGGTTTAACTCTGGTAATTGTTTGATCAAAATTTTCAGTTTTTCCAACCTCACACTTGTAGAATTATCCACAGAACTCAATTGGATAAAAGATCCGTACATATCATATGGGATCATTGGATTTGGTAATTTCCTCAAATATCTTTTTAAAACACTAGACACAGCATGAACATCTTGGTCCATCAAGTCATCCAAATTTTTCAATTGTTGTGGTTGTCCCTCTTTATACTCCTTGAACGAATTTTCCAATTTTTCAACCAATGTAGTACCACCACTTATCCTATAAATTCCTTCAATCTCCAAACCTTTCAGTTCAACGACCTCGATACACTTAATCATAATAAAAGGTGTAGTTCTCTTCTCATATTGACATCTCAAATCTAAGGGCACTCCAAAAAGATCCTGTATTACAACTTTCTTAGGTGATGTAGCTGTTGCAGTTGGCACCAATTTCTTCACTTGAGGTTTTAAACCACTACCACCATTGCTATCTTCCAAATTCGTCACAAATGAGTCTTCTAGATCCTTGGAGATACTCATGTTGGATGGAGAAGAGATAATTAAATCTTTGGTTTTTGTAATTTTTGGTCTTCTCCAAAACCTAACCTTTTGTTTTGGCTTCACTTCTTGAATTTCCTCCACTTGCGCCACTGCATCAGACTCTTCCACTATATTATTAGAAGAAGAAGAAGACTTAGGTGGTGCTTGAGGAGCTGGTGGTAAAGTTGTTGGTGGTGGTATTGGCAGTTTTGAGAACTCAGATGGAGAAAATATAGAACTCGATGATGAGGACGACTTGATAGATTTCTGTAGTGATTTGGTTTCATTTTGTAATTTTTCCAACAACTTACGTTGTTCAACAACCTCTTTGTTCAATTTCTCTTTTTCCGACGTAAGTTGTTCAATACTTGTCTTTAAACTCGATTTCATCACTTCCATACTATGAATTTCCACTCTCATACTTCTTATTTCTAATTCAGTTTGATTTCTCAAACTAGTGGCGGAGTTATCACCACCATTCAGAGACTCTGACGGCTTGTTCAGGTGATCATTATTGTTAAAAGTAGAACTTGATGGAATTGGTGGAGTTCTATAAACCAGCGTTGTTGCTGTTGTTTTCGCTGCCGCTGAATCAGATGAAGTCAGTTCTAAAGTGATATTAGCGGTGGAAACCTTCTCCTCATCGGTAGAGGCTAGTATTGGCTTTGATATCGAGTTGTTCAAGTCCAATGAACCACTAATACTTCTCTTATGACGATGAAAAAAATTCTTTGGTGACCTGATTGAAAGTGATCTTGTCATACCAGTTTTTTCAGCTGATGGGGATTTTGGTGTTGTAGCAGAGTTACCACTACCAAACTTGAAAGATCTATTCTTATTGTTGGGTGTGGTGGTGACTTCTTGTGATTTCGATTCCTCTTTTTGGGGCTGTTGTTGTTGTTGTTGTTGCTGTTGTTGCTGCTGCTGCTGCTGCTGCTGCTGCTGCAGAGGTTCTGGTACATATGGATTTGGTATAGCCACCGGCAAATCTGGTTTCAAAACGATATTTTCAATGTTCAAGCCTTTTGCTTCTGGCAAAGATGGATCCGATTCATGAGATAATGATTTCTTTGCGGAATAGTCTGATTCATGAGATGATGATTTCTTCGAAGAATAATCGATACTTATGTCCATCTCTACAAATGATTCATCATCATTCTCATCGAGATTGATATGATGTTCTTCTTGTATACTGGCTTGACTTTCGGTTGACTTGGTTGAATCTATAACGGTAGCCTTTCTATTGGCGGCATGTTGTGGTGATAAGGGAATATTTCTTGGTGTAGGTGATCTAGCAGTATTATAAATATTAATATTGTCTTGCAATTGTTCTGATAAAACTGGAGTTTTTGTATTTGAAAGTGTAGGAGGCGAACCAAGTGCTGATGCTATAGGTGATGATTTGACAAATTTGTTTGCATAAGTCATGGCATCAGCATTTCTTTGTGGGGATCTTAATGGGATATCTAATATTACACCATGATCGTTTTCTTTCCTTACATCTGTGGCTTCAATTGAATCCTTGGTCAATTGAGGAGTCATCAATACATCAAAGTTTGATGAAGAAGATGATATAGAGTCAAATGCTGGTATATCTGGTAGATTCTTATCCATCATCTCACTAGTTTTGGATCTTGTCTTTTGTAACAGTAATTTTTTAATCTGATCATGTTTTCTTTTCTTTTCCAACAATCTCTCATGACATGGCATACAAAACAAACCTTTTGAAGTTCTTGCATATTTCAAATCTTCAATTTTTTTCTTACATGAACGACAACAAAAACATGATGAACAATAAGCTTGATCTCCTGTCAATATGGCAAGATCATCGATTTTCTTTCCACAATTTTTACAAGAATAAGAGCAAGATGAACAAATCAAGGCACCAGTTCCTAGTACTAAGAAATTACTCTGAACTCCTAATAAATCATCACATTTCGAACATTTGAAGCAATACGTATGCCAATGATCATCTAATTTGTTGATTGTTAGTTAGTAAAAAATGTTATGGTCAAAAAAAAATTATATCATTTTGGGAATCGAGAGAAAAGATAAAAATAGAAACAAACCAAATCCATGATAAAAGGGCGACAGACGATAAAATAGACATACCTCCTAATTCATAAGCGTGACCTTCGTTGATGGGAAGGCTACATTTTTTGCATAGACTTGATTGTAACTCCTCCGATGCATCCGTTGACGTGTCTTCGTCGTCTTCGTCATCATCTACTAGACCACCATGATCATCCGGAATCTGGTGGTGGTGGGTTTTTGATTCAATCCCAATGGGTAAGTATTGGTCCTGTAGTTGAAACGAATGTGGTTGGTTGTGTTGGTGCAGCACGGGAACATTCTCAGTCATTGCCAGGGGTATCTTGATGTAATGGCGGCTGGTGAATGAATTGATTTGATTGATGATAAATAGATATTTAGATAGTTGGGTTGATGTTTTTTTAATTTTTTGTCCCTTTTCTTTCTCTCTTTGGGATTAAATTAAATACGCACAGAAAAGAGCGACACGTAAAATAAAGATAAACACACACATAATACATAAAGATATAGATAGATAGATATATGTATAAATAGAACAAATGGCTCGCTAAAAGATATATATTGGAGATTGGTCAATGTTGGACATAATTGTATCTTCTAGATATCAAACGGATCGTTTCAAACTAATTTGACTGTCTCTCTCCCTGAATTAACTCAGATCCAAATAAATAAATGCCCAATGCGGAAATTATGATATTCTATCACATGATTTGTTATCTATCAGTTTGTTTATCAATCTATCTCTATCTACCGTCAAACTTATGATTAAGATTCAATTCAAAGTATAGGCCATGTATCAAGTTATCTTCTATAACATCTTGCAAATATGGATGTATAATAAGCTATCTTCTTTATTTTTGTTATCGATTGTTTGATTTAACAATGGTTAAATGAATGTATACATGTATTCTCCCCCACTCCCGCCTTATATGTACTGTCAAAAACACTAAAACAAAAACTAAAAAAACTGGCTCTTGTAGGCGGGTAGTGTCATATATAAATACTTACATATAACATAAAGAATATATATGCAAGATTAGTATGCTGGATCCCACTTCTTCTCTAACTCTATCCCTATCTCTTTATTTATGAATGCATAACAATAGACTAGATAATGATTTTTTTTTAAAGAAAAGGATATCAGTCATAGTATGGAAATGTTGGAGCTTAGTATGATCTTGTCAATAGACGGTAGCATTTATATGAGATAATATTGATTCTTGTTCCAAACCCTGATCTATTTTTCATGTTGATGAGATAGATTTTGGAAGTAAATGCAGATTATATGTATGATGTCTTCCCCGTTGAACACTCTCAATATTTTGTGCCAGGATAATCTAACTTTTCAAAGAATAAATCCATATATAAATATCCATATATAAAAATATCATTATCATCAAGCCACTAGTTAGTTATCATTTGATATTCAAGTTAATATAAGCAGTTTTACATATATGTCTATATATATTGTCCTTTTTTGCCATATCACACATTTTGCGACTTCTTCTTGTTTGTGCTCAGTGAGTGGCGCCCTATGATGATAAGTCAAACATATGTTAAATTAATTCTCTATACCAATCATTTTTGGTTTTATAATGTAGAAATTTATATATTGAGGAAGAGAACTTTAATACTCCACGTATATGACTTTGTCGCTATCATCATACCATACCAGAGACGTGGTTAGTGTATCTGTTTTGATGAGCAAAAAATCAAAAAAAAATTTGAGAGAGACCGAAAAGAAAAAGATAAGGGTATACACAAATGCCAAATCCACTGTGCACCAATATTGACGACAACTGAGTGTAATTTTTTCTCAATTAATGACTGAACTCATTGAAAGACTATGGGTGGTTAGATTAATTTGCAAAATGTTGTAGAAATCAGATGTGTTCGAAAGATCAAATGCTACGTTCAGTCCATGGATATTAAAAATTAGATACAATCTACATTCCAATAAAAATTATAATATATTTATGTTATTTATATTGTAATAGTAAAACAAAAAGCTAAAATATCAAGTATCAATCAAACTCCAAAAACTGGGATCTATAGGACCAAAGGCAGTTCCAGAGAATAGATCAAAGAGAATCACCAGTAAATCCATCTTCAGTGGAGAATAAACCAACAACTTCTCAATTAAATCAAAGACTTTTCTAAACCACCCTACCATCCTCTAAAACCCCTCTGGATGAATGCCGAGTAAAACTTGATTCTGTAGATATGATAGATAAGACATGTCATTCGATCTCTTCAATTGAAAGTGCTAATATTTTGACGCCAAACTCCTGTAGGAATGTAAGGTATTGGATAGATCAAAGACTACACATTACATACTATGATGGATTGATGATATTTGATAGATTAGACGGATCGGATAGATCAACTTAATATATCGTAGTTAACTCTAAAGTTACTTCTATGATGAACGCTCTATCTCTGTGGATCTATGTGTGTTGAATTACCTGGGGCGGCACATCTGTTAAACGATAACGCAGATGTCCTAAGGGAGACTCATGGAGAACAGAAATCTCCAGTACAACAAAAGGGTAAAAGTCCCCTTGATTTTGATTTTCAGTGTGAATACAAACCATGAAAGTGTGGCCTATCGATCCTTTAGTCCCTCGGATTTTGAGGCTAGATAAAGGTTACCACAGGGATAACTGGCTTGTGGCAGTCAAGCGTTCATAGCGGCATTGCTTTTTGATTCTTCAATGTCGGCTCTTCCTATCATAACGAAGCAGAATTCGGTAAGCGTTGGATTGTTCACCCACTAATAGGGAACGTGAGCTGGGTTTAGACCAAATATATCTTTTGACAGGCAAAAACCTTAAAAAAAATAATCAAGCCAATATAACTAGAGTTTTAATTCAATTTATCTAGTTAGTTCAAGACATAACAATGAATAGGATCTAATAAATTTTTCATTAGTTTTTAAAGAAATATCAACTTATAGAACTTATAAATTATTGATTGTTTGCATTTTTTTCGATGTGTCAGGTCTTCAATTGCTTATCATTTGAGATACTATTATAAAATTGATAGCACTTTATAAACCCCTTCTCCAACGATTTCACCTTTGTGGATATAGCACCTTTGCGTATATAGTTCTCTTGTCTGGTGAACTTGATAATCTAAAGTATAGATAACCCCTCTCCAATGATGACATCTTTTTCTTTTTTCCCAAGCAGGTTATTTTAGAATATACAATAAGTTCTAGAGAAGTTGGATGATAGTTTTATATTTTGTTGTGGCCATATTAACTAGGGATCATATATCAGCAAACGAACTTCAAAATTATGTTACAAAGAATTTAAAAGGTTGAATGAGAAGTTATTTAGAAGAACAATTGAAAAGAACAGAAAAAACCCAAAAAACCCAAAAAAACCCCAATTTTTTTTTTTTAAAAAAAAAAAAAAAAAAAAAAAATCAAATGAACCAGGGACTACTATCTCTCTATAAATCCATCCATCGTCTACAAAGCAGTAGAAAATATAGATCCAAGACTATTACACATTATATATATATATATTAAAAATGTCCACACTGGTGTCAAGTTCTTCATCTAAAAGTACATCAGCTACTGATCCAAGCTTATTTCTTTCACAGATCAAAGGAGAACAAGTGGTTGTCAAGTTGAGAAGTGGTATAGAATATCATGGTGAGTATCTTTAACAAATATCCCACATAAATCTATAGGATTCTCAATACTAACATTGAAACAAATTATAGGGTTATTGCAAAGTATTGATGGATATATGAATATCGTCTTGGAGAGTACACAAGAATTTAGCAGACAAGAGTTGATCAGAAAATACGGAGATGTGTTTATCAGGGGTAATAATGTGTTGTATATAAGTGCTGTGTAACGAATGAGTGTAATTAATGAAATGAGATATAACTACATAATAATCTATCAAGAGTGTTGTAATAGATACATTTGATGTACTGTATCTCTCTCTATCTATCT